>JADANM010005263.1:7243134-7274085 GCA_026213755.1 Eurema hecabe | reverse complement strand
TATATATGTTTACCTGTAAGTATAGTACGCGTCACGAATCTTTAGCGCTAAACGAAACCTGCGCAGAAGTCAAAAATAAGGTATCGAGGTAGCGGCGCGGCGCGCGGGGCGCGTGATCGTCATGTGCGCGAGCGTTGATTGCTTCCCCAGTCGTGTTGTCTTTCTCGCACCAATACGTCAATTACGAGCGCGATTCTACCGATGAGCAACTATTCTCGTCAATCGCTAAACATAAATGACGCGTGCTATACAACACAAGAGAACGCCATTATTTTAAACTTATTATATGATAGTAAAACTTTATATGTTAATATCACATCATATCATAACACAAGCCGTTGCTCGCGACTTCGTCCCCGTCGATCTCTTTTGCCATTATTTCTTCGCTCCTATCAGTATCAGTAAGTAGTCAGGCGTAATGTTATGTAGCCTAAAGCCTAAAGAATTTTTAAATTCGATCCAGTAGTTTCACAAACAAACAAACAAACTCTTCAGCTTTATACATAATATATTAGTATAGATATATGATGATGTTCCGAGTGTGATGGTGTGTTTGTATGTGCGCAGGAGGACCAGTTCGCGGAGTGGGTGGCGGCGTGCCGGCTGGGCGCGCGCGGGCGCTCGCTGGCCGACGCGGCCTTCGGCAGCGAGGCGGCCTCCGTGCGCGCGCTGCTGGCGCTGCAGCGGCCGCAGCCCGGCGCCGCGCTGCCGCCGCACCGCCTGCAGCGCGACCTGCAGCCCGACCACTACCTGGCGCCGCGCTTCCTCAAGCGGCTGCGTTCCAAGGTGCCTCGCTACACACACACACTACATCCTACAACTTGCACCCTACATACTACGCCCTACATCCTACACACTACACCCTTCACCCTACATACTATGCCCTGCATCCTACACACTACACCCTACATCCTACATACTACGCCCTACATCCTACACACTACACTGTACATCCTACATACTACGCACTACATCCTACACACTACACCCTACATCCCACATACTACGCCCTACATACTACACACTACACCCTACACGATGCTCGAGATCAGTCTTTAAAGACTTCTTAAACGTTGATTTGTCCCCTGATTAATCTTATTAACTATCTTTACTTATGGGCTCCACAAAGAAATGATTCAAATAAGAACTGTCAATGCTTAAACAAATGTACTAATAGTTTTCCATCTTCAAACAGTTCACTCAACGCGTGCTAGAAAGCCACGCGAACGTCAAAGACCTGCCGCTCCTAGAAGCTAAGCTCCAGTACATCAAGACCTGGCAGAACCTGCCGGACTACGGGCAAACGCTGTTCGTGGTCAGGTTCATGGGCCATAGGAAGGACGAGATCATCAGCATTGCTAACAACCGCATCATGAGGCTGGACCCCAGCACTGGAGACCATATTAAGACCTGGCGGTTCAGTACTATGAAGGTCACTACATGTTTTTAACTTTAACTAGTACGACAATAATTTTGGATGATTTAAATTTAACAATTTTGTGGTACATTTTATTTTATTGTAAATGTTAATACAACTGTGATTCCAGTGTTCATAGTTGAATATAGATATTTACTTGACATTGCCCTTCTAAAATGGTTGGTTAATAATTAATATAATATAATAATATTATTCAAAATGAAAAATCCCACTCTATATTGTGACACCAATTCTGAAACTGAATCCTTTTTCTTGTAGTGTAGACTGATCCCGATTTTAATAAAAATCTAAATTCTCTCTAAAAATCTCATTCCCATTTTATACTATCATTATCTATATTGATCAAACTACAAATGAAGTCTTATATTATTGTTTCGTTACAGGCGTGGAACGTAAACTGGGAAATAAAACACATGATGGTACAATTCGAGGAGGGCAACATTATATTCTCAGTACAGTCAGCAGATTGCAAAGTCGTTCACGAGTTCATCGGAGGGTATATTTTCCTCTCAATGCGATCCAAGGACGCTAACCAGACTTTGGACGAAGAATTATTCCACAAACTGACGGGAGGATGGACATAATTATATTTCTATAGTAAAATATGTACAGACTTAAACGTGCCTTGTAACTTTTGTACCATATACAAAGTGTATTGATACTTTGCACCTTTGTACTACAAACCCCGGGAATTTAATATTATTTTATTACGAGACTATTGACTACTTTACTTAGATGACTACAAAGGTATATTAACACATTCAATATGACTAAACATTAGAAAGTTTTAGTAATTGAATAGAGGTTTCCCATCACTTCAAAATTACTATTGATGTGTTTGTTTTTTCCTCTTGTTTGAGGAATATTGATTCTTGAAATTGTTGATACATTTTTGTAGTTAATTGTATAAATCAAATGAATATTTTTATCAGGAATTTTCAAACTGTACAATTAAATTTATTTTATCGTATTATATTTTGATACTTTTTAACAAACATGATTTTGAATATATTTTTGTAATAATGCACAAATACAATAATGAAATGAAATGATGATTCTATAATATATTTTTAGTTTTAATTACTTAATTTAGTGCTTCCAGTAATTTTCTATAAGCAATTAAATGCCAAATATAACCTATGCTGAAATCGTTTCCTTCTGACATCACTTTCAATATGAATTTTATATACCTTGCTTCTATAAATATAGCGTAAAATTAATATTTAAGACCGTAAAGTGCCATTAAGGACATTTAATAACTTAACGACCAAACTGATAAAACAATGCTGTCCCTTTCACTCCTAGCTTACCGACGTTGGGCAGGATAGAGATGTATTGTCTTATCAGAATGGGGTCGTATACATTTATAATTAATCTGGTGCTTAGAAAATATTTATGAATAATGTATAAAATGTGTGGCCTTAACATCGTGATGCCAATCTTTTAGTGTCTAACAAGATTGTTTTATAATTGCTTTTATAGATAATCATATATAAATCAATATTAATGTGTCCCTTAAGATATCTTTGAGAACTAGTCTCATAGACATTGCATATAATGCTAATATGATGCATAGTTATGTATTAACAATATGTCGCCTATTTTAATATAGTTATTGTACAAATGTATACGTACAGATAAAACAATGTTTGTAAATGAATGTTGAAATAAATGTAAATTAATAACAACCTAAGTACTTGTTTTATTTCCTAAATCTTTATTACATACTAGCTGGCTCAATGCGACTTCGTTCACGCTATCCTACCCTAAACTTATCATTTATTTTGCTTGAAAACCATCCTTGTACATCCATAAAGAAAGAATTATGTTAATTGGTTCAGCTGTTGTCGAGTTTTTTGCTTACCAACACATTGTGCGATTCATTTTTATATTAAACACTAGCTGTTGCTCGCGACTTCGTCCCCGTCAGATCTATTTCTATTATTGTGTTAAAGTGAGTCAATCTTAGAAGATAGACATACTGTCGCGGTACTATACTGTTTTTTAGAGAGCAATAATTTAAAGAGCAATAATTCTTTCATTCATATTTTTTGGTATCTTGAGCCGTTTTCGCAGCGCACGAAAAGGAAGCCCTCAAAGATGAATAATTTTCCCCGTTTTTTCCACATTTTACATTATATCTTCGCTCTTATTAGTCGCAGCGTGATATGATGTTATGTAGCCTAAAGCCTTCCTCGATAAATTGTCTATTCAATAAAAAAAGAATTTTCCAATTCGAACCAGTAGTTCCTGAGATTAGCGAGTACAAACAAACAAACAAAAAAAACAAACTCTTCAGCTTTATAGATTACAAATAGAATGATTCTAACAGGATTTATGGACCTCCATGTCAATGCAGTTATGATCCTAAATGAATGAAAGTTAATGATTTCAGTTATTTTAATACAATCTACCTAAAGATTTTTATAGTATCAGTAAAACAGCCTACATATTATAATCTTTTCGTTTTTAATGTCTGTCATTCTTTTAATTGTTCAATATATGGTATGGGTATGTTTGAATATTCTAGCAATAGAGGCATTAAATTAAATAACAAATCTGTATGACATTAAATTTATTTTATAAACAATATAAAGCTTGGTTTAATTAAAGTCAGATGTTAGCCTTTTCCCTCTTTCTTACTTTGAATTTCACTTATTCCAAATAACATTAATTTTATATGGGCCTTTGTTTCCGCAGCTTTATTGATAAGTTCTTGTGATTTTTGCTCAAACACTTTTATTCTTGCATCAAGATATTTGTTTGCTTCTTCTAAATTAAACTCTAAGTAATGATTTAAACCTATGTTCATCAACAGTTCAGAAGTGTCTTGTACAGAAGCTTCCATGAAAAAATTACATCCAAGATTTACTTGTGTTTTGAAACCATCTGGATGTATTTTTTTATCCGTTATTACTTTTAAAGAATGTTTCTGTTGAATTAAGTCTGATATCTCACTGTTTATGTGTTGTAATTTAAAGTGAAGTATACGCAAGTCTTCTTTGAGTACATCGTTAATAAAGTTTTCGTATTTCGCTACCGTATCGTCGATATTAATTTGAGACATATCTGCTTAATTATTACTTACACTAAGTAATGTTTATTATTACGTTATTATAAACAATTATCTATGTCATCATCATATCACATTTTGAATTCACGAACACACCAAGTTATTTAACATTTTTTGAAACTTCGGTCTTAACTCTTAATGTCATAATGATGGTTATTGACAACTGAGTACTGACATTGACAGTTGACAATTGATACATTCTGCTTGCCAAGATCAAAACATGTAAAGTCGAACTTGCTTTATAATTTTTGATCAGGCAAGCACTATGACAGACTAGCACAGACAAGATAATTTAAAATAATATGGTATTTTACGGAAAAAAACGACTACAGACCTAACAATAAGATGCGCGTGTGGAATGCCAATTCTAAATGATGTAAAGGTAAATATTATTCTTCACGTCTCAATTCTATGCATAGATAGATCTTTTTTAATTTATTTCACTTTAACGTGAACTAGCGGTATTTATAGTTATTTACAACTATAATCTATGTTGGTAGCCTAAATATTTCTATTTTTATAACTTCAGTAGTGCTTGAAATACAAATTCTATATGTGAATCCAGATTTTCAAGAACAATAATTATTAATCAATTATTAATTATTATCATCTTGTATAGTTACAATTACTTTATAGGGAGACTAGTTAATCTATTAAATTCATATAATAATGGTCATATCTACGCTTTAGGCTCTTTAGAAACAAAGAATTCTTATTTTTCTGTTCTGCAATATTTTATTGTATCCAATAGATAATATTTGTTGTATGTTTATTGAATAGTATGGGTCATATGGGATTTTGGAGGAATACCAAAAAACAAGTCACGTTTAACATGTAATTTAGCTTAGGGTCATAAATGAAAATACATAAAAACGATCACCAAAATGTTTTATTCGGAAATAATAAACATTGCTTACGAAATTGAAATTCATGAAACGATCATTTATTTACAATGACTTATGTAATAATAACGTGTGTACAAAATTTGTTTTGTCTAAAAGAAACGCCGTATCTATTGAACTACAAAATGTTCCATACATCTACGAAATTATAATTATGTACCTGTAACTTTAAAATGTAAATAGAGCTGTATAAGTACGTAATTCTACTATCTGTTTCACAACGGTTACAAACATAATCTGTAGAGGGATCGTTTCTTAATTTAAATTTTCCCGCCATGTTATGTACAAATACACCATTATCTTTAACATATTAATTAAAAACCACAAAACGGTTAAGACAGTTTTTTTCTTACATCTATTTAATTAGAATTCCTTTACAATGTAATGTTCTGATACGATAAAATGTGATGTTTATTATATTAAGGTATTACTAAAGAAGTAGACTGGTTATGTACAATATTAAGAAAGGTATAAGCAAAATAATGTTGTAGGTCAATTACAACAAGAGCACCTGAATGGTTTTGACATCGAAAATTCGAACTACTAAGGAAAAACTTTGGCTTCTCATACTACAATCTACCTAAAAATAATTATCTACGTATAGTGGACAAAGTTTTCGAATGTTATAATGAATATCACAATGCGTAGTGATGACCTTGGAGGTTAAGTATATGACAGTATGCCCAGGTGAAAGGTTAGCCTTTGATAATTTTGTTTCTGGCATGAACAACGACGGTACAGCGGTTTTATCAACGTAAGAAGAGCATTTATAAACGAAAATTTTAAGTCATTTTTTACACTTATGACAGATGGTTTCCCGCCAAGTCAGCCATCTTGTTTTTTAATTTAGAAATTCTCACACACTACATTTTTTTTAACAAAACTATTAATGTATGCGTGTGAAATACGTGTCGCTATGTATTAGAAATTAATGTTGATATAAGTGCTCACGTAATCATAATATGCTCATTGTTTAATAGGCGCAGACAAACCGATTTACGCATAAATCATAGTTTTTACTTGAAAACTAGAAACGTTTGTTTATAACATAGGTTGTTCATTGTGGGTTGCAAGGTTGAAAAAGTACAGATAAAATATTATTAGGCTATTAAACTGAATAGGTACAATATAATGTAATACGGGATGAAAAATGACAACTCCATAATTTATTCCAATGTTAACCGTATTCATAACAGACACATTATTCTCAATCGAACATTTAATGCAATTGCAAAAAACTGACGATTTACATATTTAATCTGGGCATTACAAATACTTTCGACTCAAATAGTCGCGTAAAATTTAAAACAATAGTAAATAAATTCATTTGTAGGTAGACATATATTGTAAATAACTTTTAAAAAATTATTTTATAAACTGGCCTCTCTTCATGGCGTCGTGCACCTTAAAATACAAGTTTCTATAAATGGGAACGTTGACGCATGGCATCAGTTAAAACGTTAATAATTTATATACAGCGAACTAATCGAAGCTATATCAGAATTACAGAGTTCCAGCTCTTTCCCTGTGAATGTTTGCGCTTCTAAAAAACATTAAGACCAACACATTAACTTTTATATCTAATATTTATATGCAAATGACACATATATCGCACTAATGGTACAGATAAAACATTTCCTTTGCACATTCACATCTGCATATAAGGTATTCCTGACAGTAGGTACTAGCTAATAGATCAATTTCACCGTTCCAGTATGACAGTTAAAACAATATAAATAATAATGTCTTAATTCTATTCCTATCCTATACATTTAAACCTTAAAATTATTAGGATCCGTTCGCAATTAACTATCACCTAGAGATTTAAGATAACATCAGTTCGTTACGTTGTAACGTGATACAGAACTCACAAAATATTAATTTATGTCATATCCATAACTGACAACGCTAAAATTATATATACACTATTATTAGATAATATTTATATAAGTTTAAACAAGATAAATGGTAGACTTTGTTTTAAATTGTACAAGGAATAAAACGTAGGTTATAGGTATTAAACATTATTTTTATTCTAACAAAGAGCTATTAAAAATCTGAAACATATGGAAACATATGCGTGTCTATTGCAGGCTTTTATTGTTTGAAAACATAAACAGTATGTATCTAGTATTATATACATATATGTACACTATAACTACGTTATTATTTAATTTGAAAAGACGAATTTTTGAAAATATGAAAATACTTTAAAACCTAATTCCTACCGACGGGAATCGAGGACGAATAATTTTTGGCGCTTTTTAAACGTAGGGTTAGTTTCAAATTTTCAATACACAGACTGAAATTGAAATTAATATTATTAAACGTGTGTTATTAAAAATAAATTGTTCTCGGCACTAGCTGGCGATGTTGACATCTTAAATATTGACTAGTAACCTTTTGTAAATTCGGAAGAGACGTTATGGCCTTAAACAACTCGATAGTATACAATTTGAGATCATCCAAAATCGAAATGGTGATTGAAAAGACGGATTCGCGACGGAACGTTAAAACTGGATGGAAGTTAAGAAATTTCGTTAGAGATGGTTCCACGAATATTAACGATATACTACCCTAAGCTAGATATACTAAAAATGAAAAATGAGCAGCGCTAAATCCAGACCAATTAAAATTAAATCACAGATGAATACCGCCTAAATTGGAAAGGTATCAGGTAGTTAAACGCTACAGTGGAAGTTAGTTATTCCGAGGGGTTTATCCCTGTTTGTGTGTTAATTTACTGGGCCAGTGTTAACTGGGGTTTTCCGAATGTAGGCAGGGCGCCGTGACGCCCCGCCTGAGCCTTGGGCGGGCGACGTGACCCCCACTGGGCGGCACTTTCGAAGTCAATTAACGCAATATCACCTATAAAGCTTCGATGTAACACCACTGTTGATGGACATATATAACTTAAACGATAGAGACTTGTATCTTTTAAAGATAGAGTTGGTGATGATGGAACATTTCAATAATACGAACATAAAATTTTGATTGTATATAAAATATGTTAGTGACATGTCTGTACGCAAAATTTTGATTTTAAGGAAAAATTGAAAGGTATTTTAGGCCTCGATCGTGTACAACGGATCTCACTAGCCACTTGGGTTTAGTCATCACATGGGACGAATTGCCTCACTGTGAAAATCGTATACTTAAACTTATTTGTTAACCATTAATACCAGTGGTGGTACATCAACCTTATTCATCGCAAAACTATTCAATACATTAAAATTAAAGTAAGGTACATGTCGTGTGGCGAACGTATCATTCGTCTATACAGATCTAACTGCGACCCCGCTGGAGCTACTCCGTGGCTGTCTCGGCCGGATCGGTGGGGTCGAGCACCGCCTGGAACATACATTAGTCTAGATTAATAACAGGTTCTTTATATATAATATATATAATACTAGTCGCCCGCAGATTTACTCGGGTTCATGTATAAACTTACTCATGTAAAAACATAAACCTATTGAATCACTATGTGATATCAAAATTGCATAAAAATCGGTCGGTTTAGAGGTTCAAGCATACATATCGACAAACATATGATTTGTATTGTTCTTAAAGAAAAAAATATATATCATATTTTTCGAAATATTAAAATCAAAATCAAGTAAAAATTGTTCAATATGTACATTATTTTCTTTTTTCCTAATTAAAGTTAATTATTTCATTTAATCAATTTATTGTTATTCATTAATCAATCAGTATCCTATTTCAAAATCGATATACCTAGTGGTTTTTATGCTCGAAAGCTTAATTTACTTTCAAACGAATTTGGATTACAGAGTGTTAGTTCAAACAATATATTTCTTTGTTTAGTTCTCTTTTCCATTTCAATGTAGGAATTATATATGTATCAATTTATATACAACAATAAAATCGCCTCATTTTCACAAAAAGCGATGTTTTTAATAAGGTGCAATATTAATGTATTTTGTATGAATCAAGGCAACGGTCATATAGAAAGGAATATTTTGGAATATATCTGGTTTTTATTTGCTGATATTAAGTCCGATATCAAATAATAAATATTTAAGTTAAGCCTCGATAATTGGGCTATGGGAAAAGAAATGCAATTTTGTAGAAATTTTATAAGTAACTAAATAAAAACTTAAGGCAAAATCAAAATAGAATACACTTTTGAATCGTCATACTACTACGAAACGATTATATACCACAGTTCTATATATTAAACTATTACATAATAAAAGTTTTTTATAGATTTCTTGATACTTGTTAGTAAGAAAATTTTCAGATGAAGCCAATGTGAAAGTTTTCGAGAAATTTTATATTACATCCTGTATTTCAAAGTTGGACCACTCTTAACCTCTTAATTGCTTTAATTATATTGTTAATTTAACAAACCTAAAAACTACATCGGCACATTAAACAGAATCAATACGGTGACAATTTTAACACTTATTTCGGTAGCAAGGAAAAATCGTCGCTCAAAAATGTCGACTTACCTTAGAAGGCAAGTTATCATTTAAGAAGGGTGTTTAATGACTTATTTATAAGTGGGATGAAACGGGCCGATATCTGATGGTGACCACCGTCACACCATGCGAATTTAAAATTTCACACCTTAAAAGGAGAGGTGGTTTAAATTATATTTTTGTGTATTGCTCGATATCTATACAAATAATCGAATAAAGTCTCCTGCCGCGATTCGCTGTAGGTCTTTTTGTGATTAACCCAAAATTTACAGAATTGATTGCTTTTAATTTTCGTATAAAACCGTGTCGTATAATACTTTCAAATTAGTTTTAAATTTAGTCGTGTCACGCGGTTTTGCTCGGCAGTTTCCACTGGTGTGGCAATACTGGGTTAAAAAGTAATCGATGTGTCAAATCTACTTTCGAGGAGTCTGCTAAGGTCCATGACCCCTACCTGCTACGATAAAACGGAAAACATGGGATTTTACGTCGGTACTAGTCGGCAAATACCAGTATTTTTTCTTCAAGGCCCATGAAGGATTCCCCATTATTAATATTGTTCAAATCAACATGTATGTGAATCTTCAGCGAAATTAATTCAGTTTATAGTGTATCGTATTAGTATACGTGTTTCATTACATAGTAAGTCGTCTTTCTTGTCTGTCTCTGTCATCTTTAAAACTATGCAACCGATTTCCATGCGGTTTTTAACATTCATAGTAGATATTCTAACGAACTTTCTCATTAATATGTACATATTAGTAATATAGGTTAGTATAGTAAATTCTATATTGTATTACAGATATAAATACTTCACAGCTAATTT
The DNA here is from genome assembly GCA_026213755.1 of Eurema hecabe. Taxonomy (NCBI): domain Eukaryota; kingdom Metazoa; phylum Arthropoda; class Insecta; order Lepidoptera; family Pieridae; genus Terias; species Terias hecabe. The sequence continues at coordinate 7,263,404 of JADANM010005263.1, read as the reverse complement.
AGCATCAGCAACAGTTCCTGAAATAACCGCTTTGATTGTTCGCATCGCGTTCGATCTCACGACTACTCTATTTAAGACTAGATAGTAACGGTCACTGGGACAACGCACTTGTAATAACTAGATGTGTGCTTCACATGTGTAGAAGTCGCATATTTATTTTTAACCTTGATAAAAAGCTTTATTCCTTATCATATTCTATCAAAATTAGTCTAGTGGTTTAGGTAAAATTGTAACAGGCGGACATACATAAACTTTCGTTGTTATATTTCGTAGTTAAAATGGTAAAGATTAGGATGAGATTAAAGTTAATTTATAAAATGCCAATTCAATCTTTAGGAGAGAAAATAGCAGAAAGAAGTGCAGACGTATTTTAAACTAAAAAGGATAGTATTTGCATGAATTATTTATAGCCCTACATTTGTCTGAAGAAAACAAGTTTCGACTGCTAACATAAACAGTATCCCAACCGAAAAACTTATCGCTTATAACGAATTAAAGTTTAGAAAACAGAACGCTTACCAATTAAAAAATAACAATAAATTACAATTATAAATTTCGTTAAAAAGTTATGAAAATATAACTTTTATGGTTATAAGGAATATGATTTAGAACCGCAAAGCTATTGGAATTATTCGAAAATGCCATAAAAAGTGACACGAGGAGAATTTACGAGCGCTTTTGTGTACTGACGTGGAGTGGGAAAGTTTTTAACGTGCTCGCTTTAAGACTTACCGCGAATTACTGACGGATTCAATGGAACGAGACCCATTTCATACGAGCATAAATCTAGACTGAGATGTTGAATTTAAATTAAGAATGTTATAGCTTAAACTTGGAAGATAGCTCTTTGAGTGAAGATTGCTTTTGTTATTTGTTTACTAGAGATAAGATCGATTAGATCTGTTGTCGCGTTGAAAGAAGTAAATTGCTATATCACTTCACAACAAACGTATCAAAGGATTCGTTCCTTTTATGTTTGGGAATGACGGACACATTTTCTGTGTGTATATATATGTAGCGACCGCTATTCATGCGCCGAGTCTGAATCGCGCTTACGATAATTTTCCGAGACTTAGCATATATACAACTTCTCGACATCGAACCAACATCGGGGGCCTAACGGCCGGCCAGTCAGTGGTTCGACTGGTCGAGGATCCTCCTTTTGGTTCAGAGGAAGGTTAAATCCTCCTTCCTTCCCACATATACCTTACTTCGTTCCTTACTTACATTCAAGACAGGAATTATAGAAATCTGTTCAGTAATTTTTTACCCCCAATTAATACACATTGTTAAATTACCTCTATTCAAGGTTTTAAACCCAAGGTTTATAGACTCAATCAATGTAAGTAAAATTGTATTCTTAGCAAAACAATTAAGATTTTTTACACAAATTGGTACGTCTTTAAGTTTTCATGTTATATTAAGAGTCTCTTGAATACCTTTTTGTTGAAGCCCTTGATCGTTATATATGTATAATTGTACTGGCAGTTAATAAACTAATTATTCATGTTTTAATTTTGGCTTCAAGTGGTCTTCGTCTGCTTATGTTAACAATGTTAAAATGTATCGGTGAACTCAAGCTTACAAGTGGACGATGATTGAACGCGAATGAGAAATAACTTTTTGTTTACTTCAAATTATTTTTGTCCTGCTGTTAGAAAACGTTGTGAAATTCGATCATTTCTATAGTATAAATTATTAATTGTGCATAAGGATTTGTTATATGATATTTATCCTTATAAAGTGTAATTTATTATAGTTTAGGTTCGCTTGTACCTGTTTTAGTTAGAAAACTGTGTCACAGATACCAGCGCCTAACTTAATACAGTATTGTGTGTGAGTGGTGTGTGTGTGTGTGCGTGTGTGTTCGTGTGTGTGAACTCTAATTTCCTGATGTGCAGTATTATATTATCACATCAAATATCGTCAAAAAACGTCCTATAGAATAGCATCGGTTATGGGCTGAAGTTTCTCTTACCATCAGGAGTACGTCCAGCTCGTCTCACCATTTCGTAGTAATAAAAAAAGACATTACAACGCTCTAATCAGTTGCTTTTGCTATAATAATTTTCTAGTTTAGTTTCTAGTGTTACAGTGGTAGATTGAACGCTATCGTGAAATACGTTAACATAATGTTTATTTGAAATGAGTAACCGCTTTGTTAACAAAGACTTAAGTCTGAGAGTGTCGGAGTAATAACATGGTGTGTTTCCACATTTAACGATTGTCCTAATAGTAATTATAGACGATGTTTCTCAAATAACTGACAATTTTGTTTAATAATATCTCGTCGGTGATTTACATTAGCAGCCGACGTTTCGCTATGCAGTGTAAACATTATCTGAGAATGTTATTCGGAAATGTGACAAGTCGATCGCTAGTTGCGTGAAATTTAGAAATTATGTACAATGTTTTGCGTATTTAAATATTTTGCGTATATAGTCCAGTCATTTTAGGTTTTATTTGCGAAAACGGTTATTTCTACAGAAAAATGCAAGAGACCTTTTTTGTAATTAATTTTACGACGAACAATTTTTATAATGACCTTCATAGATCGCGAGATATTTGCGAAAAACTGTTTTTCGTGATATTTTGACGTTTACAACTTTTTAGCCGGCACGATATCAATGTTCATTTTTTATATCTTCATTACAATGCCATACTATAGGTGTACACAAAAATTCAGTTTGCTAGGAACTTTTGATTGGTATAATCTTGCTAAAATGACTGGACTATTGTGTGTGTGTGACTGGACTACTGGATAATTATTCGGTCTAGTGGGTTTTATAAGGATGTATTATATTTTGTTCATCTGATACGAATAAACTATTGTATGGGTTTGACTATATTAAAAAAAATTAAAAATAACATTACAGTAATACACTATTTGAAAGATAAGTTTAACTTAAATTGATTAATAATAATTATTTTGATTTTTAACTTTATTATTATTTCTTAGAAGACAATAGATAAAGAATTAGATATATTAAAGTAATGATGAAAAACGAAAGATATTGGGTAATTAATAAGTCGATTTTTGATTAAAATTGTGATAGTTTTCGAGTGTTGTTAGGTTTTCAAGAGGCGCTGGACGAATGGCCTAGATCTTAACTCGCTGACTTTGTAATATAACATAATCAATATGGAAACTATTATTACCCGACGGCGAACTCAAAAAGAAGGGTAATGATTTTGACAGTCTACGAATGTATAAGTCTAATGCCTGTATATCTGAACCTATTTTAATGAATGAGGTGTTAATAGATTAATCTGTAATCTTAAAAATGAATCGGTAAATTTGTTACTTAGCGCATAGCGTGAACGGTTAAACCGATTTAGATATTATTATTAATTTTACTAAATATACGATGATGGTTTCTTAGGTAGAGAAAAAAGGGGTACGTATAAGGTTACAGGATAGACATTAAGAACAGATAGTATACCTAAATGAAATAGGAAATATTAAAAAAATATTAAAACCTTGGCGTTATTATAATATCTCAAATTCTAGTGCCAAAAAAATTACGTACCTAACGTTATTTTTTAAACTCTACTTCTCCTGTATTATAACAATTTTAATATCTTTAGACTTTGATTGCCATTAAACTATTGAATATTTTCTTAATATTTCTTTGACATTAGCAACACTTTCCACGAATTCTATATTTAAAATCTAAACCATACTAACCTTACGGTTAAAAGCCTTCTGGTTAAATATTGTAATTTTAGACAATAACTTCTATTTTGGCGTTCCAACATGCACCTAACAACGCGGCACGAAAGTTGCATGAAATTCGATACAGCAAAAGGACTTGTCCCATTAGCGAGACTAAAAATAAGTTGAAATATGGCGCCAACGGGATCCATTTCGCGCCGTCTTGTAAGTCTTTAGATTAGATATTATTACAGCTTCTCGATTAAATTTTGAAGTATCAGCTTACGTGTTTTAGGCATTTTTCTCGTATTGGCTGACAGGCGACTTGGTGAATGATAAGACCACCTCTGTATCTTCCTTGCATAGTCTTAAAAAAGAGGAGAAAAGAGGGATATTCAATTTTCTCAATTAGTTTAAATTAAATGTTTCAGAATTACCGTATAGTACCTATTTAAGGCTTAACTAATAACAACCATTATAAAACAACAATTTGTGTGTTTGTAACTGTAGTGTTTGGATATACTAAACCGAAAAGTAAAAACGAAGACATACTAAGATAGTAAGAAGAGAATCCTTAAATTATTAAATTGAATTCGATAGACTAAATTTTGAACATTTAATAATCAGAATCTGATGGCGATGACTGCCTGGATAGTGTTTCATTAGAAAATTAATACTGAGCTTTAGACAGAAAAAGAGAAAAAACGAACGAAAGAACTAAACTGTGTTTCGAAGAATTCAGAGTAGCCATTTGTACTCATAAAAGTTACGACACTAAATTATGTTAGTAAGTTTTTTGTAAAAAAAGCAATTTTGTTTTCAATGTAGTTATTAAATTGTATACCGTAATGGTATATGTCAGAAAATATATTCGGATATTTGATGTGAATGTATACGAGTATAACAGAAATATTTACACGCGTAGTTCCCGTTCCCGAGGCAATACCGGGATAAAAAGTATCCTATATTTTAATCCAGGATATCTTCTATCTACCTACCAAATTTAAAGTAAATCGTTCCAATCTAATCGGACGTTTTGCCGTAAAAGAAAGATACACATAAAGACATACAGGCACACTTTTCCATTTATAATATTAGTATGGAAATAAAGATTGTTCTTAAAAAGACAAAAAAGGGTAGGTTTAGTGTTTAAGGTAGGATAGGTACAGCGTCAACGAAGTCGCTTCGGAACAGCTAGTTCATATTTAAACTAGCTGACCCGTGCCCACTTTGTTGAGAATATCGTTAATAATTTACTATATATATATATATATATATATATATATATATGTCGCAGAGAGTGTCGTAGTAGTTGTAGTGATGCCGAGGTAGTGATTGTTTGCTTCATAATGGCTCTTTCTTAGGTTCTTAATAAATAAAACTTCAGAGTAACATATTCACGGCGTGTATTCTTGATTAATATTGATCCAATATCTCAATTTTCAAAATACTGACGTTTTTATAGCAACTGACAAATTCCACACCATTCTTTTAAGTTTGAATTTAATCATTCTAATAAACCAAGGAGGTTCAACTAATTAACTAATTTTGAAATAGTTTTCACTATCTTGATTATTCTTTTCGTCCATCTGCTCCGATATATTATATAATAATAACCTATGACACTCAGCAATAACGTGGCTCTCTATTGATGAAAGAATTTTTAAAATCAGTTCAGTAGATCCCGATATTACCACTTACAATTTAACAAACACACAAACTTTACTTCTTTATAATATTAGTATAGATGAGTAACAAGTACCTAACCACTATGATTATACTACCAGTTTGCATAATCAAGGTTTAAAATTTAATCAACCGTTGTTATATGGCGCATATCTCTTTAATCATGAGCGTATAGACGTATTATGTTAAGTCTCGTAAAATTCCGATCGTAAACGGCACATCCACTTACTTTTATTGCTAGCTACCTCCGCGAATGTTTCGTAGGAAATCGGCTTTATTATAACAATATACGGGGAAATATTAAACTTTATATAGGTATCGGGAATAGCGTATAAGTCTTTCCCGTAAGTGTGCAGTTGGAACTATTATACTTTGTTTGTTTGTTTGTTCGTAGCTGTGTTAATACTGAAGCTTTAAGATTCCATACCTTAATTAAAAGGAAAACAAGAAACTCTTATACGTCTGTTCTGGGATGCGTAGAAGTATCGAGACAAAATCCTTACTAATATTATAAAAGTGAAAGTAGGGATGTTTTTTCGCTTTCACCCAAGAACGCCTGGATCGATCATCGTTAAATGTTGTACAGTGTACACATATTCTTGGAGATATCAGAATGAACATGGCTACTTTTTATTTGAAAAAGAAAAGAATATATTTTTTTAAATATCTAATAAAATATTAAAATTTTGCTACCTCAAGTATTAAATTGATTCAATGCGAGCAAAGCCGCATTTAAAATCTAGTACTATTTCATAAGCCTATAATATAAATGATCTCTTACCAGAAATAAAAAAGATAAACTTCATTTTGTAGTTACATATAAAATTCCTAATAAAGATTTACGGAAGCTTAGATACGCGATTTGAACTTAAACTTGTCTGGACTTTGTTCAAAATCTTTGTTTAAATAAACAGACCCAAGCTTTGAATAGATTAATAACCATTCAAAAGAGCTTTTGGATAATACTTATTACCTACCTAAAATAAGTCTTTGTTTAAATAAACACACAAAACAGCTTGAATAGTTTAAGACATTCAAAATACTGTTGTCAGATAGACTACCAATTACCTAAAAATACTTTTCCACAACAGTTTTAAGCATCAGAGTTCAAAATGGCCGGTGTTTTAAATCACGTCACAGGGACTTATGCAAATACGATCCAAATACATTTAGATACAGTAATATTAGAATTTAATACGTTAATTTACGACAATGGCTCCATTTGTTGACGTTATGCGTTTTACGGCTACCACATAAAATGCTCGCTAATTCTAATTTGTAGCAATAATACTTGCTTGTTTATTCCTATTGGGTGCCTGTTTGGAACGAGACTGTCGGTACTGGAGCTAGATGAAGCTACTCTGTTAGGTCTGGTTTAATTGTAATGTATAGCTATACTATCCTACTTCCTACTAATGAAATGTGAAAGTTGTAGAGAATGTATGTATAGATGTATGTTTGTTATTTTATCACGCAAAAACTGCTGGACCGATTTTGTCGAAATTTGGTATGTAGGTAGGTGAAGCCCTGGATTAACACATAGGATAATTTATATCCCGGTACTGCCCCGGGAACGGGAACTTCGCGGGTAAAACCGCGCACAGCTAGCACAAGAATATATGAAATTCTAAAATGATCTGCAAGCTTCATTACTTTCAATTCAATGGAAAATATACAAAGAAGAACATTAAGGGAAAAACACTTATAATATACCTAATTCAAAGTACACAAATGCATTGACAAATTATTATCTACTACTGGTACCTTCACAAAACTAATTGACAATGAAAACAGAAAGTACCTTATTTAAAAGGCCTTATATGCCAGAAATAAAGATCTGATGACACATTTGATTCGTTATTTGCTCTCAAAACCTAATATAAACTGGCAACAATATGTTTTATACACAATATGTGCGAAGTCTTAGCAATTTGTCCGCTGGCCAGCAGTTTCAGCGCTTAATAGCGCTTTCAAGAGCTTTACTGGCGGTTACGTTTACTGAACCTAGCGTTTAGGGTTATTGCAAAACTCAACTATGCCCATATAAACACGGATGTTCGGGAGCTCCATCTTAAACGAAAGTATCGGATATCCGATATAAAAAAATATCCGTCACTGTAACTGAATCAGAAGCTCTACTCCGAACACAATCGATGACGATTTTTATTATTTTCGATACAGCTTTTGAGCAACTTCAAATTAATATAAAAACTTTTTTGTTCCTGTTTCGATAACATTCCGATAAACTGATGTGCGATCCGATTCTTTATTAATATATTAAGTCTCATAGCTCGGTTAGCAGTATCAAACATTTTCGATATCGACGCCGATTGCATACGGAGTAGATAGATACTTTGAATTAAGTTTCGGATCGGATAAGAGCAGCATTTTTTTAAGTAGTAATAAGTCTCAATATTTATTTATAATGATTTTCATTTTAAATGCTGTAATAATTACTCACAGACTGATTGTAATTTCTACTGCATAGTGATATATAAATAAAGCATATATTATAGCTATTTGTATTTTACTTTTGAAATTCTTTAAAATTTTAATATCCGTAAACGAAATTATCCGACACTAACGGATAATCCGAAATAATGCCATATCCGTATCCCTACCCATAAACTATTTATTAAGCCATTCCTTATACAGAATCAAGGACGGTTTGCATGTTCTTGGTTGTATTTCTTTAGTTCTAAGTACGTTAAGGTAACTTTTACAAATATAAATTTCAAAGAGCATTCAGAGTGAATGTATAAAGATAGTTATGTCCTTATTAAAATTTTTATTTTCTATTTTATTACGAAAATATATTGTTGTTGTTGTTAAAATTAAATAAATTCTGTATTAAATATTAATTAAATTTTTTATCAGTGTGTGACATTAGTCGCGACTGGCTGGTTAAATTCAGACGATAAATTCAGCGACATAAGCTTGACAGCTCTGGAGTGGGTTGCCGACCTTTAAAAAAAGATGTACACTCTCTTCTTGAATATATGCGATATAATTTAAATTTTTCATTTCTAATTAGAATCGCAACTACTAATATAAACAGTCGTTTGCCTTTATCTGTTAGACCTCAAAATTAAGAAAACCTTATACACTGGAAAACCCAAAATGAGCGATCCCATATATAATACTAATAAAGCTACACAACGCTAAAAACAGGACAAAGAACTCTCAAACAACCTATAATAATTACGTAACTAAAGTCCCTCGTATTGTAAGCACAAGTTAAGTACAAAATAAATCATAAAAGCGCTTAAAAGTAATAAAATGAACTTGAAGCGTTATTTTGTAATACGTTTTGTTAGTCTCGTAAATGTCATTCAACATCCGAATGCCATGTCGCAGTGATCCGAGTCTAATGGCGCGTTGAAAGAGAGTATTGTGTTTGTTTAATAGTTGTTTTAACGGGGTCTTAACTCTTAACACCCATGCTGAAGTGATTCAAGTGTTAAGCTCTGTTCACTGGCTGAGGTAAGGTGAGGTAAAGTACGCGTCACGAATCTTTAGCGCTGAACGGAACCTGCACAGAAGTCATAAATAAGGTATCGAGGTAACGGCGCGGCGCGCGGGACGCGTGATTGTCGGGTGCGCGAGCGTTGATTGGTTGTCCCAGTCGTGTTGTCTTTCTCGCACCAATACGTCAATTACGAGTGCGATTCTACCGATGCGCAGCTATTCTCGTCCAGCGCTAAACATAAATGACGCGACCTATATCGTTGATCGGTTAGTTCGCAATATTCCTTCATAGTTTGATTGATTTCTTTTTCCCTGTTTTAAAAAACACACCCCCGAGTTCCCTAACCTTTCTTACATAAGATAATTCCCCAGCTCATGACTATTACCTAAACTTTAATTTGTATTGGGAACTATGTATGTGTCTTCACCCTAACTCGAAGGTGAGTTACATATTGTGTAAGACGCCGTAAAGCTTACAGAGTCGATCTCATTGTGACAGCTGACGAACGAAACTGGGGCACTCGTAAAGTTTAGAAATACACCAAATACTTCTATAGAGTCCACGTGACAATAAAAGTACATATTAACATATTGAACATTTAAACATCGTTACCATAGAAATTTAAATATAAATAACTTATTATTTAGATATATTTAGATAGACGACCGCTTGGCGCAGTGGTAGCACAACTGCTTTCTGCGCGAAGGGTCGTGGGTTCGATCCCTACACCGGAAAAAATTTAATTTACATTTGTATTTTTCTGGGTTTTGCTATGTATTGTATGTATGTATTTACAAAAGAAAAGTATGTATTATGTAAATTTAGTCCGTTATCTAGTTGCCATAACACAAGCTTCTGCTTAGCGTGGAACTAGATGGCGCTGTGTATAAATGTCCTGAAAATATTTATTTATTTATCTATGATCCTAGCACTTATATTTCATACGTTGTGTTGGTGTTCCCTGTCCTAAAATATTTTACAGGTCTTGTAATATTGTATGTGAAGATAAGTATAGAATGTTATAGTGAAAAGATAATTTATAATTTTGAATGTGTTTAATATTAAAACACTTTTGTAGTCAAATAGAAGATTGTCCAAAGTCAATGATTTTCTTTATTAAGCGGTTTATACAGTAGGTAACCTAATCCTAAACCTTAAATCGAACAGGTTTTATTTGATGACAGCGGGAGATCTAGATTTTTCTACTAACTACTTAACTATATCTATATCACTAGACGTAAAAATTCAAATATAAAAATATAACCTTCCATTTTATTTAAAATAAGGGCCTTATGATTGTCAGCCATTTTATTGGAACAACCGTTAGTGAATTAAACGTTGCTTGCTTGTTTTACAAATAATCCAATCTTATTATTAAATTGCATATCATAATTAATTACTCACAATATAATAAAACTAAATAGTAGGACAATAATTATACGATTATGTTCGTGAGGTGTTTACGTAAAATACCCATTAAGAATATATAACGAAAATTATCATATAAACTACCGATCGTAATAAAATACGCTTTTTTATACTTCTATTGCGTATATGAGAAACAAACATCAATCAATTTCTTTGTGCAAGTTTTATTGATTGCCCATTCGTGGCCCGTGGTTTTACTTGCTTATTAACCGTTTCCATAGCAAAATCGGGATAAAAATTACATATGGGGTACTTCAGGGTATAACCTATCTGCATGTCAATTTTCAACCAAATCTAAACAGTAGTTTTTGGGTAACGGTGTCAAACACATCTCTTACAATCTGGCATGTATGATATTAGATGGATTACGCTCATAAAATTTCATTTTCAAAACCAAACAAGTTAACTTTTACGGCGGTTCCCAATATGCAATCTCATATAAAGATGTTACAATACATGTATTTAGTGACTAGCTGACGCGTGCCCACTTCGTTGGGCATAATGTTAGTAAAAATCGGGTTTTTATATATCCTATAACACGGCAATAATGTAGCTTTTTATTTGTGAAAGAATTATTAAAATCGGCTCAGTAGATCCCGAGATTACCCCTTACAATTTAACAAACAAACAAATTTTACTTCTGTATAACATTTTAAAATAATTTATAATCATATAATGCATCACAGTCATAACTTAAGCACCGTTTGTTTGCGATCTCAACAAAAGCAGCCCAATTTTGCATAAAATTTACAACGAGATGAATAAACAATTTTGTCGGAACTCGTTTACAATTCAGCGCAATTCTCACCTTCAAGAATACTCGTAGTTTTGGACAAAAACGAGAAACGCCTCGGAATGGCCTACGGGAATATTTTTTACTGTTTAATTTAAAATAGAGTTTAATGGTTTGCTTGGTTTTACGTGTTAATCTTCGGAACGACGATAGATTTTATTTTTCATGAATATCATATTAAAATTGTATATGGAAGAAATGGCTTATAGCCATAAGACTGTTTACGTGTCTGTTTGTACCACATTTCTCATTTGTGTACGGTTTACTAAATGTAATGAAGAATTCACATTTCCTTATTTCTGTATATTTTTGCCTTTTTAGTACGATGCGTACTTTCTTTTTCTCTTTTTTAAAGCTGCCAACACACTCGTAATGCAATAAGCTGGGCATGCTAAGCATGGACAGACCATTCTCCTACTCAGTTACCAACATATAAAAAATACGCAATTACAAGCATAATATAAGTTTTAATAAAATTATATGCACGAACATAGAATATTTAAACACGTTCATTGGCTATCATTATTTTTTATTTAAAACAAAAACATTAATTCACTAAGAAATAAATCGAACAGCCATTTCTGTGATATTACACAGACTAAAAAACAAATAGTTGGTGGGAAACCATTGTTGCCATATACAGCGATGCAAATATATTTTTTTATATAATTAATCATATCTGTTTTGCATGTAATTAATTTATTGCTAAATAATGCAACACTGGACAAAAAATACATAGAGCAGTATCACGCGAGTGTATTTCAATAATTAATTAGTGATTAATAAAAAAATCAAATAAACTGCATATGTTTAAAATAAAAAGCATTAAAAAGAAAAATATAGGTTTTAATTATTGCCGTAGTTTGTGATTTCCTTCAAAATTATTTTTAATTATATTGAGTAAGTAAATGTTACTACGATCTTTTGAAGTATGTTAAGATCATATTTTTTATTTTTTTAGCTTATTTTTAGGTATAAATATAATACGTTATAATCAAACCGCAAAGTACGACACTAAAAAAACGAAACAAAACAATTTGGTATTTCTAGATGTGATTAAAAATATGTTTAACAAAGGCTCAAATTGGTATTTATTTTAGCTCCAAGGCTTTATTCTCTACTGGGATGAACGACCATTCCGCAAAGAGACTGCATATCGACCCCAACATGTACAGTAATTTGTACTAATATTATAAAGGCGAGAGCTTGTGAGCTTGTACGTTACTTCTTCACGTCAAAACTGTAGCGATGTTAATAAAATTTGGTAATGAGTTACTTGACACCCTGGATTAATAGGCTCGCCATAGCTAGTATAATATATAAGGAATAGTCACCGCTTTGACAAAGCTCGTGTTATAGTACCGTCATTAAAAATTAACGGCCGTACAAAGACATGACTGTTTTCACCAACATTTGACAAAAATGCTACCGAACAATAAGACGAATAAAATTATCGTAAACTTGAAAGTTTAACGCGTCGGCTCTTTTGCTCTCGAAATTTGTGACTAAATTTTTACGACTATCACCACATGTGGGGTGCGCGGGAATTAATGACGCTTGCTTGATTTAGTTAACAGGTTTTTGAGAGACTTGTTGTGTGGTGGTCTGTGTTTTGAGTTATTGGGCAGTGGAGATGAGGTGAGATGGGATTTGTATTGAATGGTACATGAGTTCTGTTAGATATAGGTAGACGTAGATAAATTAATAGTTGTTTGAAAAATTTATTATCGTGCGGTAGAATTTATAATTAGATGAATTATGAAAATTTAGGGAAAGTATGAGGCTACAAAATAATATAAATATTTCAAATATGGTAGATACACAGTAGAGTTTCCTTGCAATTGAAGGGTTACCCGAATTTAAAAAACGACTAAATTAATAATTAATTAATGTTCTGATGTTACGACGCTTATTTATTATGTATTATGTCATATTAAGATAATTAGTATTTTTTGTTTATGTTAAAATACTTTTGGAGTTAACTGTACTAAGTACACGAGAAAAATGGAAGGCAAATGATTTTAGAACATAAATTTGATTAAAATAGTTGCAGCCAATCAGTCCGGATGCGTGTTGGAAAACATGATATAAATCAACCAGAAATCGTTTCAGAGTAAATTAAGGGAGATGGCATACCGGGCTCATTGTAAACCATACATTTATTTATTTTCAAATATATGAGTTAGATTTCAGTTATTATAATATAATAACACATAAAATAACTTGAAGTTAGTTTTTCTGAAATACTATGAGTTTCATTTTGTGTAGTTATAGAGTTTAATAACTATGTCTATATATTTTGTAAAGCTCTTCTTCACATACCTATAAAATATTGCGTCTTAATTTAAATGCTTAAATTATCTCAAATAGTGCAATTAAACCTTATATCTGGGTGACTAGTGACAACTAGATATACTACACAATAACATTAAGACACCAGATATATACAAATGTATTTGTCCGGTGTGGAATGAAGAAGGCAGTTCTTTTATCACTACACCAATCGTAACCTTACGCATTGATAAACTGTCAAACAGTAAACAGCCGTGACCGACAACCGAGTCTTATACGGAATGAGTAATATTTTTCGTTATAACGTCGGCGGTTATAATTTGACTGTGACTCAATATAGCAAGTGCTCGGTGTACCACCAACTTCCTTCACCAGTTGTTCAGATCGGATTGTTTTGCAAATACTTGCCGGTGGTCATGCGTGCGTGATCTTAACGTAAACACAGAAAATGTATGACTGTTTATTTGTCACTCCGCTATAAGAGTGAACTGGTCATTGGTTTGACCGACATTATTAGGTTAAGCTTTTGGGGAAAGGAAAGACGTGGGTAATGTTTTGTATAGCAAAATGGTAGTATTCTTTAGTATCGGATAATGATGGACTTCTGCTGCATCGGGTGAGGGTCACGGAACCTTCGGACTTTTTCGAGAGTAGTTAAGGAACTGACTAATTCTAAGTTTTAAAGCCTTGTAAAAATGTCTTATTGAAAAGCGTATTATACAATAAAATAATATATTGCTGACGAAAACTTGAAATGATATTTCTGAACGCTCTCAGGACGGTGACCCTTTTCATGTATAAATATTATAATGTTTAAGTTGTTGTGTATATTTGTCATCGTGTTTGTATGTTTTTATTTTTAAAAGAGCAACTATCACAGTTTCTAGCCGGTTCTTATCTGTAGAAACCTTCCGAATCGATGGTTAATGTTTTGTAATACGTTTCTTTTAAAAATATGAATCACCTAAACTCACCGATAAACTAGTTATCTTGTTAAATAAATGCACTTACACGCGGAAATAGTGTCTTTGTAATTTATGAGTACAATTATCTTTATCACTCTACTTGTTAAAAGATACAGCTGTTTAAGATACGAGATTATTATCGTGAATCTCTGATAAGTCTATAAACTGTTACTATACTCTGTACAAGTTGGTAAGGATATGGAAATACATAATGATTTTGTTAGCTTGTAGCGGTGAATCTCGAAATCTACCAGTTTGACTTTGAAAATTCCCTTACAAATAGAAAGACACTTTATTGTGAAATGTGGTATATTACAGCTTCCTAGTTCCTGCTTGTACCCCCTTAGTTTTCGTACCCGTAACAAAATCGGGTATAAAGCATTCTATATCAGCTAAATCTATTCCTTTAGATATCGTTTTACTGTTTTAGAGAATAAACTTATGTTATAAATGTATGAAGGAAGATGAATATAAAAAAGATCTCCACACAAAGGTCAGCGGCTACGATATTTGGACAAATTTACGACGCGAAAATTGGATCCGCTTGATATTGTGCCGACAAGCCGCTTCTTATGTTGTAGAACGAATATGCCTATTCTAGCCATATGAGCAATTGAGAGTCAAGGTCACCCGTCTCGCCCAGGAACATCGAAATCTCAAAATCGAGCAAAAATATCGACAGATTTAAATGATACAAGATTAAAAGTAACTTGAAGGTTTTGTGCGTGGTAGTAATAGTACATATAGTATATAATATGTTTGTTTTTGTGTGTAAAGTTAGAAAAATCAATAAATTACTGGGTATATCCCGTATTTTGCCGTTCAAAGCAGGGTTCCGTTTTATTATTATTTATAGTGTATATATATTCCGTTTTATTATTATTTATGGCTAAAATATAGTTTATATATTATAGATAAAATAACTGCAGTAATAAATAAGCAAATTATCTATATTTTATAATAAAAAAAATCTTGAAACAAAATCGTTAATCCATACTCCTATTATGAATGCGAAAGTAACTCTGTCTGTCTTTCCATCACGCTAAAACTACTGAACCGATTAAAACGAAATTTGGTACACTGATGGTCTAGAGCCTGAGGAAGGACATACATTACTTTTTACCTGGAAAAAAGGGTTATGAGGGGGAAGGGGGGTCAAAGTTTATATGAAAGTCCACGCGGACGGACTCACGGGCAACAGCTAGTAACTAATTATTAGTAATTTTTAAATGGTGACTGCAAAAATGTCAATTTACATTTTCCGAATGATATGCCAACAGAACGTCAAACGCGTTCAATGTACGATAAGCCTGTTTAATTAAAAAGGAACCAGTTATGTCCGTTTAACCCACAGACGTCGGTCTACTTATTCCCGTGGCATTACCTGCGCCGCTGTGCCAGTTCGCTCCTCACCTGTTTGCATCTGGCTTGCTAGGGGCAAGTTATGAGATAATGACGAAAGTTTTTTTACATATGTCGGAGATTCATCAAGATAATAATAATAATAATATCATACCAACACCACTAACTCACCAACAAACAACAAACACCACACATACTCACAATCACACAAATCTCTCACAGACCCTTACACCCCATATTACCACAATATCGACAAGTTAGGATAGTGCTTGGCTTTGGCCCGTGCTATCCTGAAACACCGGCAATAGCCGAGATACAAAAATGTATACCAAAAATAAATAATAATAATATTTCATTTCCATAATAAGGTGATTTACAAAATAATTTACCCAGGCTCCCAAGATAGTAAATACTGTTTTTCAGGAGCCTGTTTCATCCAATCATGACACATATACGGCACCGACACGTGTTAATACGCACATTAAGTTAGACATCAGTATCTTACATGTTGCATTGATAACAATCAGTGCATAAACCGGCGCAGGCGCCGCAAAGAGGCTTAGGTAATGCCCTTTCCCGAACCCTCTAGTGACAGTTTATAACTCTAACATTCGGCATAACTTAATATTGATGTCTTTATTATAAGGCATTATCTATGACGATCAATATTGCTATACTAATTAATCAAACTAACAATACACTAAAATAACAATGTAATTTTATATTATTTATATGTATAGAAAGTATCAGAATACATTTATAGAATACGGGGCGAGCGACTAATGCGCAGATTAAGTTGCAAATGATATTTGTCCGAGACTTAGCATATATATACAACTTCTAGAACCTTCTAGGGGCCAGCCAGTCAGTGCTTCGACTGGTCCAGGATCCTCCTTTTGGTTCAGAGGAAGGTTACATCTTCCTTCTTCCTCACTTCTTACGCTCGGAGCATCCCAAATCACATTGCTAAATCTTAATACATATATATAAATCTCGTGTCACAATGTTTGTCCCCTATGGACTCCTAAACCACTTAACCGATTATAATAAAATTCGCACACTATGTGCAGTTTGATCCAACTTAAAAGATAGGACAGCTAGCTTACATCCCGGTGTTGCCCTGGAAACGGAAACTACGCGGGTAAAACCGCGGGACACAGCTAGTTATATTATATGTAGATTAGTTTAAGCTATATTTCTATGCTTTGACAAGATTAAGGAGATGGATTCTTTGTAAGTTATTAAACATAAAGCAAATGTATGTAGATTAAGAATGTAGGATTTAAATTTACTCAAATGAACCTCGATAAGCTTAGTAGCAGTTATTAAATTCATTCTTGAATTATGGAAAAAAATTTTAACTATGGTACGTCACTCACAAATTAAAAATAGCTTAATACTGGTACGAATCGTTATAAAGAGATTACCTATATCACGTTCAGTTTCTTGCCGGTTCTTCTCTGTAGAAACTGCCTTCCGAACCGGTGGTAAATGTTTTGTAATACCATGAGTCATGACGATTCAAAAGTGTTACTTTATGTAGCCTAATTGAATAAAGATACTTTTGACTTTGAATTTGTCTTAGTACTTACAATCAGTACATTAAGACATACAGACAGACACTAATTTATCAACCGATTAAGACAAACGGAGGCGTCGCGAAAGCTGAATGAGACAATAAATCGGAATAATCTTACCATGTATCTGATGTCAAAAATTAATGGTAAAAACGCTGTCGTCAGTACCTTGACCCACATTGCAACATTGTTGCACAAACGGCTCATATGAGGACGGGAATGTCATCCGACTAGCGTTTTTTGATCGGAATCCAATATGGAGTTATTACGAAGGTTCAGTATTGTTAGTTGTTACTTAACTAGGTGTATTTTTGTTTAATTTGCCGGTACATTATACCCAAAAATACATAAGCCTTATTAATTTATAGGGAGAATTTACAGTCGACATTCGTTATTAAAAAGCGTTTTAACACTTAAGTATTATATATATTCTTATGGTTGCTTTGAAGAGATCACTATTTAATGATAATGTCGCCAATCAAGCAGTGTTTGTGGGTGTGTGTGTGTCCTGTGAGTGTAAATTTGTGAATCTAATTTAATATTTTATAATGTAACAAAGTGTAGTATTATGACCACTTTCCATCAGGTGGCTCGCCTGCTCGTTTGCCTCCTATGTTATAAAAAAATAAAAAAGAAACTAATGATAATAAATTATAAACTAAATTGGTTGAATTGACATTCGCTGTTTTTCGCGAATTAATAATGATATGAGTTTGTCCTTTTGTATAACATGCATATAAAGTTTCACAGATAAGGTTAAGTCATATTAATAAGAAAACGAGAGTTCAAGTAACAGGTGTGCAGAACAAACTACCTCTACCGTAAAGGCTTTCCCAAGAACCTTTAAACTTTTTTGCTCTTAATTTCTCTGTAAACCACTTCTAGTAACATCTGTTACGATGCTTGTAGCCGTGGCAATTTGCCAGTGAAATTGTTGAATCGAGTGCTCATAGCTTGATAAGAGTTTTACGAGGCTCTGACGTGAATATGTCTTTAAAATAGCTAACATTTCTATACTATACTAGTGACTTTCCCCGGCTATACACATATGGATTGTTTAAAACTACAATGTGTCACAGTTGCATAAAATTTCGAGTTATTATCAATATTTTATTCACTGCACGGAATCTATTTTTTTAACTGTTATTGATAGTTTATTAGTGAAAGTTTAAAATGGGCATGAAAATCTTGTTTTTAAACACCCCCCCCTCCTTAAAAGGTTATAAGAAAAAAGTTTCGAAGTCGTTTTCCCAAAATTCCTGTTTTTCGTAGGGCCAGTAGGTAGTTTTAAACGTGCGACATAATGCTTCAGAAAATTTAAGGAATCTCCTGTAGAAATCTATACTAATATTATAAAGAAGTAAAAGTTTGTGTGTTTGTTAAATTCTAAGGTTTTAAAAATTCTTTCACCAATAGAAAGTGACACAATTGCTGAGTGTCATAGGCTATATAAAAAAAGGATTGTTAACATTATGTCCAACGAAGTGGGCACGGGTCAGCTTGTATGTTATATAATAAACTAGCGATCCGACCCGGTTTCATTCGCATTAATTATGATTTAAGCTATCCTTTCTTATAAGTTGGATCAAACTGCACACGGTGCAAATTTCATTTCAAATCGGTTCAGTTGTTTAGGAGTCAATCGCAGACAAACAACGTGACACGTGATTTATATTTATGAAGATATAAATTATTAATGTATTTTTCTAAAGGATCGAATCCACAACCCCTACCGTAAGAATTTCAACAGAGAAAAACCATTAAGAAATTCTTTTCAATATATTAACAAAAATAACAAAGCATAATCATTCATAATTATTTTTATTTCACTATATGAAGAAATTCTATCGTTTTTAAACAGCTCAGTATTGTTAAATAACTAATAATTATGTTAATGAAAGTTCAGCTGCCTCGGTAAATACTACATGCTCGTATATCTTCGTGATTGTTAAATTATTATTTCATTTCATTTGCACAATTGGGCTTAGTCCTTTCGAAGGTAACTCGTGCAACATTGAAAGCTCCTGAGTTGAGCCATAAATTAAAGACAGGTATATATCAGGTGTAGTCAACCTCCCATATCATGTGTTTATTTTTTTTTTTTTTTGCAACCTGGAGTTTAAAAGCACGCTTCAGACGTTTTAGTCTGTCTTTGTGCGTATATTATACATATACGTTTTATTTTGAAGGTAGTTTATGTATAGCAAATAATTAAAGTGTAATGTATTGTAGTATAATGTTTATAATGATTTAAACTTTTTTTCAAACTAACACGTATGTGGTGTTCGGGGGTCTAAAATGTTTTAATTGAAGGCACTTTTTAATCCATAACTGTTCTAGATCATGATAATGCAAAACTGTGGTTTCATTTTAAACCTTAAGGCTGCACTGGGCGGGCTAGTACTTCTTACTTAGTTCTAACTTCAATAGCTTTTTAATTATAACTATATATATTTGATAAAGAATCGTCCTCTTTAATTTATAAACATAAGTTAATAAGTATATACTACATTATAATCAAGCGTCATAATTGATTATGTATTTTACATTTCGAGCGAGCCAAAGGTTGGCAACTTCTGGCATATCATGAACTACTAAATCACCTTGCATCGTACATCTTTATAATCGCATATTATCAGCGAACGTAGCATTACATCGGGAAAGTGAATCGATTTCTCAAATTACTTAATAATGTCTGGTATTAGGGGGACTTGGTAGCGGCTTCACTGGAACTACTTGTTATTTGATGGCTAGTGCGTTTTAATTGTTTGGGGGCGACTTTTTAAATAAAAAAATCATTTTCACCGGGGGTAGGTCTCTTTCGCAGGAGACCGACTGGGTGGGTACCCCCACAGTGCCAGACATTCTACCGCCTGAACAGTGATGTGCAAATGTCACTGTGCTCCGGTCTGAAGGGCACTGTAGCCAGCGAAATTACTGGGCCAATGAGTCTTAACATCTGATGACTCAAAGTAGGGAGCGTCGGTGTAGTGCACCCCTGCCCGGAGTTGGGCTTTATAGCAAAGTTCCGGGGAGCACTGCA
>JADANM010005263.1:7222975-7243034 GCA_026213755.1 Eurema hecabe | reverse complement strand
GTATGACGAAGATAAGTATAATGATTAATAAAAGGCTTTAAGTAGGTTCTACAAGTAAGTTCTATTCATTAAATGATATAAAACATTAGGAACGTATTGGCTGAATAATGGTTTAGACAAATAAAGAAAAATAAATCGTAGACGATGATTGCAGATGTTTTAAGCGTCAAATCGATGTTTTTAGAATTTTATGTAACCTTTGAAAGTAATTTTGTTTTTCTGTCAGTACATACTCAAACTCAGGTTTTGGTTAGTTTTCCCATACGTTTCGTTACATTTATCAAATCAGTAAAACTACTAACTGATAATATTTAAAAAATAAAATAATATATACCCAAAATAGATTTCTTCATGACCTAATGTCATGACTGTGACATTTAAAAGATACTTTAAAATAATTATTTATTTTGCAGACCGTACTTACTGCTTGCCCAACGCGAGCTCGCCATTTCCCAACCCGACGTGAGGGATCGATCATATCAATTGACAGTCCGTATTGTAAACCACAACGGAGATTCAGGTCGATAAATTTAACGGTGTTAATGTAAATAATGTTAGTATTTAAATCAATAAAAATCAATAGTATTTTTTTATATGTACCATGAAATGGTGAGACAGAAAGAAAAACGCCAGCCCGTAACCAATGCAGAGCTTCCCGGAACTTTGCTCTAAAGCCAAAATCCAGACAGGAGTGCACTACACCGAGGCTCCCCATTTTCAGTCATGGGACGTTAAGACTCATTAGCCCTAAAACCTTTATTTGTAAAATTTGTTTGAACGTTCTAATCTCTGGAACTACGGATCCTGTTTGGTACATCTCCAAGGAGAATAAATGAAGTTCATATAGTCATATACATGTTTCTATAGTTTGTTGTTGAAATGTTGATGTTGGATTATAAGTAGGTACGTATTATTTTATGTAATGATGCTATAATAGACATAGCGACAAAGGATCCGATCTACACATAAATAAAACATTTCAAACTAAGTGGCCGGTGTCGCGCGTCGCAACAAAACTCATTATTCCCTGTCGAGTATTTATAAATTATATCCACAAAAACTTCACCAAGATAGTGTCGATAAACGGTTTGGGGTTCCGTAGTTAATTATGGTTTTTTAAGAGACTAACTTATGCCCGCGCATATGTCGATCTTATATATTGTCGATCTTATTGTCAAGTAGGAATCTCTGCCAAGCAACCTGAGTTGTACGAAAATGGATTGGAATTTCATGTATATTAAAAAAAACAAAGCACTTCGCTGTTTAAAAAGTTGTGCAAGTGAAGTCATCGTCAAAATAGTAAACACTTTAAAATTTAAAAATATTAGAAAACTTTTATATAACAAGATTTTCTAGCAGTATTTTTGCAATTTAAGGTTTAAATACGAATTCGTTTAACACAATTCTTAAAAAACTCTCAGCGAATCTCTAACAACGAATTTATGACCTGTTCTCACAGATCTGTGTCAAAGAAATGAAACAATTCGGTATCAAATTAAGAGGAGGCATTTCGCTCGGTCGTGTTTTCTTGTCAGCAGTAATTAAGATATTATTCCATTAATTTTGAGCTTTTTCATTGCAATTGTTAATTAGAATCGGAGTTTTTGGAACATTTTCAATTAACGTCTACTTGTAAGTTATATTGCATGTAAAATTTTGTATAATTTATCAACCTTGTTGTTTATTAAACTCTGAGGTTTTTCATGTGAAGTATTTCGTATTTACTACTTAAGATCTATTATAATGAATCAACTGTAAAAATAATATCATCGAATTCAGATGTAGTGTCCAAATAATTCAACATAGTTTTTGTATTGGTTAACTTGCTAGTTAAAAACTCTTTCTTTCGGGTAAAAGGTACCCTTTGTGGCACAAGTACAAGCGTTACATTATACCTGTAGCTACCAAATGACATAAAACTCGGTTAAGTAATTAACGTAATGGATGGACATACTATTATAACCCCGATTTAATTTGTAGGTCATGGACTGGTATCAAAGAAACTAAAAGAAAAGAGGTGAAATATAGGAAAATATAGGAAATATACAGATAAACAACGGAAGAAAGAAAGATTTGAAAGAGGTTTCTTTCTATAGTCACATAGATATTGTATCGAATAATTGATTGTACAAGACTACTAAACTTACTGGAATTCTAATTAATACAACAACGGAACAAAACCTACAAATCGCAAGTCAAGGTCTTCACAGGAGGTCTCAAAAATCAAGCATATCAAAATTAAAATTAAAAATAAACATCAAAGGTTACCCGTTCCATTCCCCAGATAGGACTCAGCGTTACAGATATATTTAAACAGACAGACAATATTTTATGGGTCATTTTAGGTTTTACGATTGGCGACGAGCGTCTAGATTTTAATACTGTTTAGTACCAGCAGGGGAATAATTTATAGCAGTTGTAAATACCAAGATTACACATAGGAATATTTATATTGATTACGTTAGGAGAATGTGTGCGAGAAAGGCATCTTATTAAAGCAGTTACTATAAACCTGTAGTGTTTGTTTAAACAAAGGATTTGTGATAACTATACTTCCGTACTATTATAATAATAATATACACGATACAGTTTTGGCTTCACTTACGACGAACTGATTTTTAAAGGATAGTCAGTCTATGCACGTTGTTTGTCCGCGATTGACTTCTAAACTACTGAACCAAAATATGTGCAAGCGAAGCCGGGACGGGTCGCTAGTACATATATAAAAAACATAACTTAAGTAACTAAGCAAATATAATATAAAAAGATCTTCTAAATATTTGAAACTAAATTAAAGCTGTGTTAAAAATCCGATTTTAAATACATTTTGAAATTTTATTTAAATTCATAGTTCTATTAGATCCAGAAATTATTGTACAATCTCATGAATTTGTGATCTTCAACATAATAAAAATTAAGTAACATACACGACATTGAAGTTATTCAAATGTAGATTAAATAACAATGAAATATAAGAAATATATTGAATATAGCATCAGACTAATAAATACTAGCTTCCGAGCCGTTACTTTAATACCGGAAATTCGCAAATGTAATACAATTTTATATTTAGTTCGAGCAAATGATACCAGGTGAGCGCTCAAAGCGATGAAGCGCTTGAAGTTATAGCGCTATTAGACGGCACAGAAACAATGCGACAGCACGCAGCGCTGCAGCCGCTGGGTTTATATCATCTGTGACGTTTACGCGCCAAAAGTTTTACGATCCGCAGACGCATCAAATGTGTAGTGATGTACACGTACCGGTTATTCTTTTAAATTTCGATAAAAATAGATTTTAGTTACGATCGAATATGCATCTAGGTTTGTTGTCTATAAATTTAACGTGGGAAGATGCGTGTAGAATAATTTTTATTATACGTAGTTTTATATAAACATTGAAAAATAGAATAAATAGGTTTTTGGATTTGACTTATGAAGAGATTTATTAATAATTGTTTACCTTTAAATAAAAGTTATGATGGTTTATTAGAAGAATTTGGATTTTAAATAAATTATGTTTTTTTTAATTGTAATCATTATGAAAATAAACTTCCGATAGTTTTATATGTTATAATAATTTTATCTCGTCGACAATCTTCACCCACTCCATTTTCAATATTCAAGTTTAATTTTTACAATAACTATTAATTAATACGCCCTATGTAACGGATAAATGTATCGTTACCGGCACATCACTAGCGGGTTTTTACGAGTGTTCCGTCTCGCAACCGAGTTTCGTTCAGGAATGGCTCCTTGCGGTAGGTCATTGGGATTGGAATAGCAGAACGGGGTTGCTATACAAAATCTATATTGCGGTCGCGTGAATTGCAAACAAATTACGATTATTTTTTTAAATAAAAAAAAAGAATGTATATCGATTTTCCCGCCAAAGAATTATATTGAATTGAAAGGTATGTTAAATTGTTTTTATTTTTAACTAGCTATTGCCCGCGACTCCGTTCGCGTGGACTTTAATATAAACTGTGAACCTCCATTTCCTCCCTTACAATCCTCAAAAATTGTAGCCTATGTGTTATTCTGATGTATAAGCTATATTGTAGTAAAGTTTCATTCAAATCCATTCAGTAGTTTTTACGTGAAAGAGTAACAAACATCCATACATCCATACATCCATACTTACAAACTTTCGCCTTTATAATAGTAATAGGATTAAGTATAGTTTTGACGATTCGGAAGATACGAATGTCTATTTTATGACGTGAAAATTAAGTATTGTAAAGGCTTTACGATTAACTTTCTATCCATACATTAGAATAAACTTGTTCGAAGATATTAGCGATGTCCTTTTTTCTCGAAGATTCTCGAAATATTACATTTAATCTGAAGTTACTAATTAGCTCCGCCGATAATCTGCACAATAAATTGCGAACCACCATTAAATTTACAATCTATTAGGGAACTTGGAATGCATTAAAGTAAAAAACACTAAAAATTTTCTGGGAACAAGTCTGCGTATAAATTACGAGGGCATAAAAGTTTTTGTAGCGAAAAGTGTTGCTATAAATTCTCTATCCCTTTCTAGCGAGCGTTTACGACCGTGAAAATGCGGGATGGTTATACGTTTCACGGCTTTTATTGCTAGCATATAGAATGTTGTAGTGCTTATTGCGATCCCTGGATTTTAAATCAAGCGTATAATGACATTTATGCTTTTTGTCAATTGAAGCATTAGGCCTACTTGTACGTCGCTTAATGAAATTTCGTGTAATTAAATTTGATCATTTTTTGGAGAAGTTAAGTAGGGCGCTTTAATCAGTAGAAAAAAGTCAGTAGAAGTACAGTATAAAAAAAAATAAAAAAATCGGCGTCTGTCCGTCTTTGTGTGTGAATTTCTTAAGAACTATAAATTTATTTATGGAATAAGTCTATATCCCAGCTTTGATATACCAAGCTTGAAGTAAGTTAAGGAGAATAAGTCTCGATTGTGTAATATCTACGTCGTTATATCTCGAAAATAATATATCTATCTAAAAAATATGTTTCAGCATTTAAGGTGTCGCTTCTATACCTAAGCAATTACAAACGACTTCGCCATAATATCATAAAACCACTCATTACAATAATTTCAAAATTAAAAGAATACTGTGCAATTAAATAACAAATAAAGAAAAAAAAACAAAATGTTAAAAAGAACGCCATAAGCAAATTCAGTCAAGCGTAAGCCGTCGGTCCGTCATTTTTTAATTTTTTATCGCGTAATTTTATCGACATATCAAAAACTGACCTGCACTACGGTTGTTGATTGTTAATTAATTTGTTGTGACGTATTTTATCGGAGATATACAATTCCACAAAATATTGAGTATAACCATGTCAGATGACTTTAAATGACAGTTGACAAATTCTGTTGTCAAAAGTGATGTTGGTGTTTCACTTCACTTTGCATTGATTTTAGAAAACGAACTCACTTTCTGTTTTCATATTCCGTGCCTAAAAAGTAAAGGGATTTTTTTTTATAATAACTTTGTGTATAAATAGTACAGTAGTTCGTTTTTTTTATTGCATTGATCCTGCCTTGTGAGAAGTAGAGATGAAGTCTAGGATAGTGGTGGTTATACTTTTAGAGGAGTATAACCACCTCTTGCCAAAGCCTTGTCCAAGTTATTGTCTTCAAGTCAAAGTCAAAGTCAAAGAAAAGACTAAAGTCTCTTTATTTAACTAGGCTACATATAGGAACACTTTTGAATCGTCATGGTATTACACTTTCAAATAAATACCCACCTCACGTACCTGACAAAATTTTTAATAAGAAAATTTTCGATCGGAATTTTGTTAAATATTTATATTAAAAGCAAAGTATCAACTTAAATACAACGTTTTTTTCTCCTTAATTTTATTCAACATAACATTTAACTTTTTACTCAAGAAATTAATGAACGAAATGACTAATAAATTGAAAAATTATACTCGTATGTTACAGCCGTTTCATCTGAAGTACGTCTTAATTGACCCCGAGACTGTTTTTCCTTCCCAAAGAAACATTGCAACCAATTTCTCGTCAACATTAGCACTTGTACGGGTATAATATTAAGGTATTAGCGGCTAAGAGGCCCATAACACCGCACAGAAAAGCGTTAACACTTTTTGCAAAGCGCGCCACTTTTGATCCTGTCACGATTTCGCAGTAAACTGGTTTCCTTAATAGGCATTCGATTTAAAAATGAGAATTTAATTTCGCACGCCTCCTCGAGTACCATTGATTTTGATAAACACACGAATCATGACATACCACAGCCCGAACTCAATGGTAATTGGCTTGTAAATGACAAATTATTGTTTTGATTAGGACATGGAGGCTGCTTTAGCGAAATCAATAAGGATACACAGGCTGTTAACAGAAATTAAACTGTTTATATACGCGTAAGCTATATTTAATGGTATACTTGTCTGAATAAGTAGTAACTTGTATATATATAAGCGTGAATACGGCCACGGATATCGTAATATCTGGGGGAGAAAAAGCAGGTTATATTTGACATTAGGACGTGTTTTGCAGGAGGCTACTCGTGTTGTTCTCACGAGTCCGTCTGTGTGTATATGCGCGTAACACCGGTGGGCTTAAGTCGGTAGTGCCACCATTTCGTGTGAGGCCTACATAGCCTCCTTCAATTTTCTCTAGTAGGAGGACGTGGTATTCGTAAATAAAAAGTTTAACTACTAATAAAAGACGAAAAATATTTCGGCTTAACAGCAAAAAACTTTATTACTTTCAAATAACTTGCAACGAATTCCAACTATTTTCTAACACACGAAAGTCTAATAAACTAATAAATAGATAATAATTAGAACTAATAATTTCTTTAATAATTTAGACCCGATATGAAGTCTATGCTCGTTACATCACATCCACGCAGTTAAAGAGAATCTAAAGAAATTGTCAGAACGCGTTGAGTTATTACGTATTAAAAGACGAACGGACGTAGTCTACTTGAAATTTACGAGTGTAGTGACAACCATTCGCTTATGAGTTATGCTTTATGTCGGCACTTCCATGATACAAGGAGCTTTTACTGCCAGGATACGTCGGTGTAAATGTGGAATTTTCAGGTGAGACGAGCACGAGAAAAGTTGTACTGTGAACTGTCAATAATAATATTTATCGAGGCAATAACACGTAAAAATACTATCATGCGAAATTAAGTCACTGGAATACATTATATAAAATATAGACTATTAAATGTTGCTGTTCCTACTTAAAAATTTGTTTGACGTATTTTAATAGAACGAAACTACTGGTATGAGTTTTTTCATGTTGAAAGTAATTCAAAGTATAGATTTCTGAATTTTTTGTAAAAAGGAAAGAAAATTAGCAGTTTTAAAAATAACGAAGGGTCACATAAATAGAAAAACATTTTCTCTGTTACCCATAGGTTATACCATCGCGATCTACCAACAAATCTTTTATTATTAATAAAAAGACTTCTTAAAAAAAGGAATGTAATATTTAAGGACGACGCTTAAGAATATTTGATAATGTATAAGTTTATTAAGAATTCATTTAAGCTACAGACTCCGATCATGTTGGAGGTTGATTTGGTTAAAAATCTTCTTTACTATTATACCCTATAGGTAAGAACATTATGAGCTTTCGAAATTTTTCAAAGAATTGAATATTTGCTTTAACTTCGTTCTAAAGCGAGAATCATTATGAATAAGTTCGTAAGTTACGTGAACAATGCCGTAATGTCTTGGCGTGTCTCCATTTCCATACAAAGACTACTTAGATAGGCAGAATCTGTAAGCTAATAATTGTTTTTGCTCAACACGCCGCAACCTTTGGCGTTTGTCTTCCAAAGTCTAAATATTTAATTTAAATCAACCGTCAATAAATTAGGTTCTAATTCGTTTTATTAACTTTATTTAAAAGCTTATTTAAAATCTAAATAATAGATAGGTACGTAAATAAAAATCGACAGAATTTGCGATTTAATAATTGTTTATGCTCAACATTTTCTGAGCAGTTTTTGAAGTTTTATTGTTCGTAGGATTTCGATCAAAACGGGGCAGATACGTGGTATAAGGTTAAAGGTAGGTTAGGTGCAGTAGGATTTATCCAATTAGATAATTATCCTCAATTCCAATCCTAAATTGTAGAATAGGCATGATTACAGAGTATAAAAAATTATAAAGCCATGTCTTAGAGAAAAATATAACACCTGAGTTTTTTGCTTTGTTAGAAATTACAAAAGAGTTTTTAGATAGAGCGCATTAAAGTTACACATCTCACTTTTTTTAGAAAACGTAAAATCGTGACGTCATGCGACTTTATCGCCTTAAGACTTTGAATAACATAAGAACCAAGAGGGTCGATGATTGTTTGATTGCCACAAGCAAAATATAATAAAATAAAAAAGTATTGAATTCCATTACAGTACAAGAGTTATGTTAATACTAAATACAACTTGTTAACAAATTAAATTTAAGCTATATAAAAAACACGTCACTGTCATTTCCCCAAGAAAGAAGAACAAAATAACTAAAGAATACGTATCTATTATTTTCTAGTCACCATCCCAATTGTTTGCTCAGTGGCTTTTATACCTATTTCCAAGTGCTCTTCGGACACGTACGTTTTATTGTTATCGCCGGCTTTACAACGTATTGCCTCTGAGAGAATTGATAGCATCGTTAACGGTGTCGCGTCTGCGCTTGCTTGCTCTTTGATGATTAATTAATGTTTTCACTCACTTAGAAGCTACAGGTTATAGTATAAGACTAGTTAATATTAACAACGCTGGAAATTAGTTCCAAAATACTCACAAACAGATCTTACTACAACTTAAAAGAGCAAAGATGTGACTAAGAATGAAAAAGAAGGTCTACTATATTTGATACTAGGACATATTATAATAGATGGATTTTACAAACGTTGAAAAAAAGTGGTTATCACCGCCCATGAACACACGCGAAACTTGTCAGCTCTAGGGTACATAATTTTATATATTTGCATGAATATCGTTACGAAAAAGAAATAATTGTAGTGTCAGGCGAAATAATCATGACCAAAAATTTACAGTGTGATAATAAAATTTCATAGAGTCATATGGATCTGAATATTCTTAAATTTGAAAGCTTTGTTAAATAAATATTCAAAAAGCTTATTAACAAAAACATTAGAGGTGTACCAGAGGACCTACTGCATGTCTTGATGGAATGTGCTCGGAATGATGCATACCGATCCACAAATTGCGCACATATTTTTAATAATGTCTCAAATATAAACATTATTTTGGCCAACCCCTTGTCCAATGAAATGAAATTATTAGTTTCTTTGTACAGAATCTCTATGGTAGAACATGATATTTAAGTTGTTTTTTTTATGTATTTTGCTTTAATTAAGAGTGCAATTTAATTTTTTTTGTTAAGTGATATTTTGTTATGTAATTTGAGCTCCATAACCAAACATTGGTTAAGCTCTTTCAATAAAGATTTAAAAAAAAAAAAAAATTAGAGTCAAAATCTATTGGAATATTTTTACTTAACGCCCGTACGACAGGACATTTTAGTCTTAATTTCCATTTGTAATGTTTCAAAGAGGAAGAGCAAATAGTCTTGCCGGTTCTTTTCTGTAGAAACTGTTTTTCGAAACGGCGCTACTTATGTCGGAATACTGAAACGCAACTTATATTTAAGTACAACTTAAACCGGTCCGATTTGACAATTCGCCATACAATTCTGTCAAAATTACGAGTCTTAAGGCGTGCTTAAATTTAATATGCGTATGAGTATTTGGCTGTTAAATATTTTGTATGACGATTTAAAACTGTAATATACATTATATATAGCCTACAATCTACATAGGCTAGTTGAGTAATCATATGTTTGACTTTAATTTTCATGCAATGGAACCTTTAAACTTTAATAGAATTTTGTCCATGAGACCTTAAGGAGTTTAAGGCAAATGAAATGCCATTAAAATTATTTTACAGTGTTCGAACGTAAAGCAATTAATCAATAGTCGTCATAAAATGTCATATTAAATTATTTTATACCTACATTACTTTGTTAAAGAAAACGTCTCCCCTCGACAGGTGTCAAGCACTTGTAGGGAAGATTCTTTTGAACATTACTATGTTACCATAAGAAATATATTACACATCCCACTTTTTTAGAAAACTTCACGGTTGTACCTACGTCTTGCGACTTTATCGCCTTAGAAGACTTTGAATAACATAAGAACCAAGAGGGTCGATGTCTGTTTCATTGCCACATGCAAATAAATAATAAAATAAAATAACGGGGAATACCCCGTAATATAAAGTCAGTTTAACGGTTTAAAGAAAGCTCTTTAGTTATAGCTTTTAAGACTTGAACGTTTTTGGGAATGTTAGTAAGTATTTTTAACTACTTAATAATTACTTAATGAAGCGGTGCAGCATTGCTATGGTATGTTGTTCGGTTGATAGGAATTAGGAACACATTATTCTTTCATTAAATGTAACTCATACTAAGAATGGTATGATATAAAGTACGTCACGTATTTCGAGACGATAGTGCACCTTACTGTTTAGAGTAGATGCCATTAAAACAGACTCATACTAAAAGCGGTAGGTATAGGTCGCGTCATTTATATTTAGCGCTGGACGAGATTAGCTGCGCATCGGTAGAATCGCGCTCGTAATTGACGTATTGGTGTGAGAAAGACAACACGACTGGGACAACCAATCAACGCTCGCGCACCCGACGATCACGCGCCCCGCGTGCCGCGCCGTTACCTCGATACCTTATTTTTGACTTCTGCGCAGGTTTCGTTCAGCGCTAAAGATTCGTGACGCGACCTATACCTTACTACTTACTACAGTAGATGTATCTCAAACGTCACTTACCGATGGCGGTGCCGTGTCGCAATGCTACAAGTGCGCAGGCGGCGGGGAGTGCCTGGTGGCGAGGGGGAGGGGCAGCCAGTGCGACGCGTACTCCGGCGTGATGACGCACCGCGGCAGCCGGCACACGCTTGGCCGTTTGCGCGCCTGCAGCTCCAGCAGCGAGCACAGCGACCGCTCATACAGCTGCCACTGCCGTACCACCCAGTTTGCTGTAACACAAACCTTCATAAACAACGAGATCATTTTTCTACTTGAGAAAAAATGTGCGTGCATTGAAAAGACTAATCTAGGATAATAAGGATAGGCCTATTAGAATAGGACTCTGCCTATTGTATAAGGCCGAACTGTTGACGTAAACAGCAATAATTGCGTGATTAATCTAATTATGTAAATTCACAGTCGCTAGCTAAAGAATTTGCGTTGCAAATTATTAAACAATAGAGGGTATCTTTTAATTCATAAAACCTGAATTCCTGCCATACTCGGGTCTGTTTCTCTTTTGAAGGTGCCTCTTCAATGTCATTAAGCCCTGGTACTTCTTTGTAGATCCATTTGAAGAAACTTGAGGAGAACAATATTATCAAGATATATCTGATTATCGTAAATGTAATTTCACGTTTATCATATTCTATTATATACAAAAAAATTGCCTTATTTAGATATCAAGTCAACATTTCATAGTTAACTAAAACGCACTAATTACTTTAAATTTTCTTGATCCCAAAAAGCGCCATCAAAATTTTACCTCTAATCTAGTTTCTAATTTGAAAAATATGCAACATTTTACGATTTATTTTAAGGTTTCTCGCAAAATAGAGTCCCTCTTATAGGATCACCTCATTCTCCAGCCGTGCCGCTCAAGGTACGTTTCTTAGAACTGGCTGAGTTAATTAGTTAAATCAATATCTTTTTACCCACGACCTTCTGTACCTACTGTTAAAATTCAAGCTTGACTTGCGACGCTGTATATTATGTTTCTAAGAAACTCGCGTTAGTAGATCATTCTAGTCGACAGTTTATTTTAGGGGTTTTTAACGAATATAAGAAGGGATTTTTATTAATATTATAGAGAAGTATATGTATATAATGTACTGGATGTTTAACAATCTTTTCACTTAAAAATTACTGAACGGTTTTGACTGAAATTTGGCATGCAGGTAGATTATAAGCTGGATTTTTCTTTGGTAGTTGTGTAAACTATAAAAAAATTGTAAGAGTAGATTTAGATATTATAAAGTTAAAATTTTGGGGACCAAACTAGTTATTGTTTTAAACGTTTATTTGGACCAAAAATGGGAAAGTTTATAAGGTATGAAAAATCCATATTTGTTTGTGAATCATTGTTACTGTCACGAACTTCTAAATAGATTTTCTATTACATGTAGCTACACCCTTTGTTTTTACCCGACTGCCAAAGAGGGTAATGTTTTTCGAGTGTATGTAAGTATGTATGTCTGTTCCTTTGTGACCTCCTGTAGCCTAAACGGCTTGATGGATTTTGATGTATGAGGTATCGTTAGATTTGTCTTGATTACGGGAGTGTCATAGGATACATTTTATCCTAAAAGTCCCACGGGATAAAGACATAATTACTCTTTTTTTAGTGTGCAGTCGGGTATTTTGTTTTTTTAATAATAATTACTTGTTATCAGTTGTCTTTTTTATAACATAGAGGAAAACAAGCAGGCGAGCCACCTGATGGAAAGTGGTCATCGCCGCCCATGAACACTCGCAGAGCTCGACAGCTCTAGAGTGAATTGCTTTTGGAGGAGGTTTTCAATTCGTCTGTATGTATAATATTTTTTTTTATGTATGTTCACCGATAACTTCGTCGTTTTTAAGAAAATAGGTATACGCTCTCTTCTTCACGCAGCCCAAGTCGTAATTCATTTCACACAGAATGGTGCCACTACCGACTAAAGCCCACCGGTGTTCCTCCGCGCACACACACAGGGACAGACTCGCAAAAACCACGAGCAGTCTTCCACGAGAGTTAATATATAGGGAGGCATCCCTGGATTAACCTGACATTTTTAAACTTGTATACGAAAGAAGATAAAAAGCAACGTATCGGTAGAAACAGAATAAGAAAAGGAATGTATTTACAGTTGTCGCTAGGCGCAGTGTGAATGTCATTATAACATGCGTGTGGCGAATATAAGAATAAAATAAAATACCAAGTGCTAATGACGTATGTACTGCAATCATACTAACTGTATTCGATATAATGATATGACTTTCTTACGAGATAACATTATTCTATTTTAGTATAAATCGATTTTCTTACGATATCATTATATTGTTCATTTTTTTGTTTCTTAGGTAAGGGTATGTTGTTGGGTTAAATTATATATATTTTGTAGTTAATAAATGCCGCTTTATTACTATTGCAAGAGATTATTAGGTGTGTTAAATGATAATATAGTTTCTAAGCTTAGTGGTTTATTTAAATTATTTGTCATGAATTAGTTTTTTTCAATTGATTAATACATCATTGGCTCGGTCCGGAGTAAGTATAAAGAATCTATCTATTCTACCTGTTCGTATAGATAACAAAAATAATAAAAAAAACTTAAAAATAATCTAAAAAAAATAAGTTCACAAGAAGTACACAGTACGCAATACGAGAAACATGTCTTACCGTTGCTACAAAGTCAGACGAAAACGGGACGATCAAACTCGCCGATGGCAATAAAACTGCAACCGTTCACCACGCTACAATGTAGTGTATCTGTTTGTATTCGCTCGTCATAACTCAAAACTACAATTACTTGGCTTGCACGTCCAACGATTACCCTAAACACCCACCATCAGGGGCGCCGTGGGCCCCAACTAATAAGATGATAGGTCATAATTCAAAGTCGTGTTCCTCCGCCGAATCGTAATGACAGGGACGCACGATACAGCTCAAATGCTGATCAGGTGTCAATTTATAATTTCTTATATCTTCGATTCGGGTTTAATCGTAGTTAGGTCTGAGACTGGTAATTTTATGACGTGAAAACGATGTATAACGTATTTGTTATAGAATAGTTGTTTTTGTAAAAATAATATTTTTATAGGACCGTGATGGAACTTACAATGGGTTTACACTTTTAGCTTTACACTTAAGACTTACCTGACTTTATTTAAGTTTTATTCTCATTAAAAAAGTACTATATACTTTGTTCAGTGTGTCTATGAACCATTTAATTGATTTTTTCTTTTGGCAACTGATCAGCAGGTTCGCCTGATTGTAAGTGACTTCACCTCACCATAAACAGTCTCAAATTGATTGATTTATTAAGAAAAGAAAGGGTAGAAAAAAGAATTCACTACTCACTATTACATCACCAAAACTACTACTTATTTAAGGCCGGCAACACACTCGTGACAACGCGAGTGCTCACGTGCGGCGCTGATCACATCACATCAGGTGACGCGCCTGCTCGTTTGCCCCCTATCATATAAAAAAAGAAAATACTAAAACGAATAAAAGAAAGGTGCTTTCACAATTTTTTGAATTATTGTACAAAAGATTGAATACAGTAACTCTACATAAAGTAGAGGGTAAAATAAAAAGTAAAAAAATAATTACGCTCATCAACAATTACCGTGTATTACACATAAAACGATTATGTACGGGTTAATCATGGATTAAGTACAAAGAACGCGTCGGATCTAGATAATGCGGTATGTACTGTTTATTTGTTAATAAAAACTCTAAAGAACACGACTTCAGAGTAATAATTTACACCGATATCACGTAACGAGATATCGTAACGATTTAACTGTATTGATCGAGAATAAAAATCGTTGCAGATAAATCGTCTACGATCTTCTAAAGGAGCTCTACGTAACATTCGATTTATCTGAACAGTATAACGAGAGTTGCGCACCTATTAGAGACCGCGCAGGAGGTATAGTACGCGTCACGAATCTTTAGCGCTGAACGAAACCTGCGCAGCAGTCAAAAATAAGGTATCGAGGTAACGGCGCGGCGCGCGGGGCGCGTGATCGTCGGGTGCGCGAGCGTTGATTGGTTGTCCCATTCGTGTTGTCTTTCTCGCACAAAATGTCAATTACGAGCGCGATTCTACCGATGCGCAGCTATTCTCGTCCAGCGCTAAACATAAATGACGCGCACTATAGTCGCAATTTGGTTTTTTTATAGACAAGCGGGCAAACAAGTAGGGGACCTAGGGTAGTAGGGTTCAAAGTAACCCACAGTCACCAATAACCATTCGTAAGGAGTCTCACGAATGTGTTTCTTAAATGTTTATTGGAAGTGACTGGAAAGTCAAAGTCAAAGTCAAACATATCTTTATTCAAATAGGCTACATATAGTAACACTTTTGAATCGTAATATTATAGTATTACAAAATATTTATCATCAGTTCGGGCAGTTAGCTGTTCCTGTTATGATAGAAAAACTTGATTAGACCAGTCCGTAGCTTGAGAATAAATGCAAAGTACTCGTAGACATTAAAAAGTGTAAGGAATATCAAAGAAAATCTTAAGTAATACAGGATTAATTAAGATGATTGTTGACGTATAAAAAAAATGTACATGTAACCAGTAATAAATGCCTTAAATATTTTAAAAATGCAATCTCATCATGATTCAATGTTATATTGTGATGGTGATTACAATTTTTTTTTAAACACAGACAGACTAAGAAATATTGTTTTAAACAAACATATGACAAAATTTTCACCAGGCAAGCATAAACGCTAATGAGACTTTCGCTAATACAACGGGAAGATCGTAAATCTAGTAATAAACGGCTTGAATTGGCTCATTGAATGTGACAAAAATGATTGATATGTCTTCGCACCTCGTCACTCGCAAGCTAAAATAATCCTTAAAACACGAGTTATAGGGTTCATTTTTAACTACAAGTATGTAGGTTCAGTATATATACATATTCCGACGCGTGGTACGCTCGTATAGACAAGTTGGCAATCATTATATTTCTGTCTCGTGTTCATCGTTTTGCATAGATGCAAGTCATGGAATTGCATCCGATGTGATTACAGATGGCTAATTAATTTTTTTCAATCGTTATTATGTAAACCAAAGGTAGATAGTAGATCAGAAGACAGATAGTATCTATTTCTGTAGATATTATACGTTTAATATATCTGTAAAAAAATTTTGCCCGCGACTTCACTTTGATTTTTATAGGCATGAAAGTATAACACTCATTTTTTCTACTTATTTGTATTCTATAACAAGTCTCTAATCCTTACTAATATTATAAATGCGAAAGTAACTCTGTCTGTCTGTCTTTCCATCACGCTATAACTACGGAACCAATTAGAACGAAATTTGTTACACAGATGGTTTAGAGCTTGAGAATAACATAAGCTACTTTTCAACTGGAAAAAAGGGTTAAAAGGGGGTTAAAGTTTAAATGAAAGTCCTCGCGGACGGAGTCGCGGGCAACAGCTAGTAATAAAATAAGTGCTAGTTATTACACGTTTACAATGACTCATTTATTCTATAAATTTTGCATAAGTAAGAGATAAATTTTTAAGTTCCCTTAGAGAGAGTTTTATGGGCTATCAAGTTGCGAAAAAAGTTGTTTTCCAAGCACTGAGTGTATCACACT
Organism: Eurema hecabe; assembly: GCA_026213755.1. Classification (NCBI taxonomy): domain Eukaryota; kingdom Metazoa; phylum Arthropoda; class Insecta; order Lepidoptera; family Pieridae; genus Terias; species Terias hecabe. The sequence continues at coordinate 7,226,592 of JADANM010005263.1, read as the reverse complement.
CACGGCAGTACAGAGAGGCTATTGTTCGTATTTATTACTTTAAATTAGAATATTTAATTTATTCAACATATTATATTATAACTAGCTATTGCCCGCGACTACGTCCGGGTGTACTATCATACAAACTTGGACCCTCCTTATAACCCTTTTTTCTAGTTAAAAAGTAGCCTTAGTTTTATCTCAGGGTCTAGACTATCTGTGTAACAAATTTCGTTCTAATCATTTCAGTAGTTTTGGCGTGATGGAAAGACAGACAGACAGAGTTAATTTGGCTTAATTTTATAATATAAAAATATATAGTAAATATAGTAATATAGTAATGTTATGGAAGAATGGATATATTGCCCTAAGGTGTTGCGCGCATAGTTTTCGTTTCCACATCAATACCGTGATAAAAAGGTATTCTATGTGTTAATATATTGTCAAATCTCCAAGTACCTAAGTATAGCTTTAACCAAATCTATTAAAAATTAAATTTATTAAAAAAGCAATAATATATACGGAAAAAAAGCCAGCGAGATTACTGGGCTCTTAACATCTTATGACTCAAAGTGGGGAGCGTTGATGTAGTGCACTACATTGGTTATGGGCTGGCGTTTCTCTTAGCATCAGGAAGGCGTTCAGCCCGTCTCGCCACTTTATAGAATAAAAAATATATATAGGTACGTACATAGTTACTCATAAACACTCGCGTTTTTAAGTTTTTTAGTTTTTCATTATTTAATAATTTATCTTTTGATGTAGGTAAAAGAATTTTCAAACACAGTTCTATTATGTTATATAAATAGCTAGCTGTTGCCCGCGACTCCGTCCGCGTTGCAGCCGTTACCTTTACGTTTCCAAAGGTATGCCAACTTTCAAGCGGTTTAGATTTTTCATACAAAAGGTTTTTCCCGCTAATTCCCATTCCCGCGGGAATTTCGGGAATTCTTTTCTTAGCGGATACCTACGTCATAACATCTACATGCACGATAAATTTCAGCCCGATCCGTCCAGTGGTTTGGGCTGTGCGTTAAAAGATCACTATGTCAGTCACCTTTGAATTATATAGATATAGACTAGCCGTGTCCCGCTTTTTTATCCGCGAAGTTCCCGTTTCAGGGGCAATACTAGGATGCAAGCTATCCGCATTTTGATTCATCAATAAGCAAATTCTGTAATTTTCTTCTACCGCTTGCTAGAAATTAATAAAATTTCGATTTGTTTAACAGCAAAATATTCCCATTCTGACCCTTTACTTTGAAATTGACCTTTGAATCTCTATCAATTTCTAACCATCTCTTCAAAATTTTTAATCTTCACCGAATTACACCGGCTCTTTTACAGTTAAACAATAATTAACAATAAATATAAAAGCCTTCACTGTTCAACAATGAAACGACATACAAAGTTAATATCACTAGAGCATTCAAATAAGCTCATTGACTAAACAAAGCGCCTCTTATCCGTTAAATTGTAGCATAACGGATGCATTCGTACGTTATCACGAGTAATAAGTTTCAATGTAAAGTAAGAGACCCGTTGTTCGATAACTCATAATTTATTACTTTATTATAAAATAACATGTTTATTGATTTCAAATGCCTTATAAGAATTATTTACGGTCTTTATATGCTAAAATATTTGTAGGAAAGAAACTGTATGCGTTATTATCTTATATGACTGGTTAACTCATTATGTTTTATATAAAAAGATAAGATCTCGTATCATTAATATAGCAAAAACTATTAAATGTGAATCATTAATTTTATAACTATTAAGTACATACGCACTGAATAATCATAAATAATTGTTACGATGTGTTTGAGAGTGACTGTTATGGCTACTCGTATTGAATTTAAAATACATAATCAAAAGTTCGTTAATATACAAATAAGATAATGGTAGGTTTGTCCATGGTGTTTCAATAGGTACTTATTCGAAACGGCTTGAAGAGGTTCGCAATCAAACTTTTTGTTTTATGTATGTACCTTTTGATATCCAAAGAGCAAAAAATAGAACCTTATTACTAATATTTTGCTATCCGGTGTTCGTCCGTCGTGAGCGATTCGCACTTGGCCATTTTTTAAACTTAAGACCATCTTTAAGATGAGCTGATTTTCTTCCTAACAGCATGACAACAATAATAGTACATATGTAAAACAACTTACGCCGAGTTTAATAATAAGCTTTGTTAGAAAATATCAAACAAGAATATTCCTATAAATTATATATAAACAATGACTTTTTATGCCAATTTTTTTTTTTTTTTTTTTTTATATAATAGGGGGCAAACGAGCAAGCGCGTCACCTGATGTTAAGTGATCAGCGCCGCCCATGAGCACTCGCGTTGTCACGAGTGTGTTGCCGGCCTTTTAAGGATAGGTACGCTCTTTTTTTGAAAGTCCCCAAGTCGTATTTGTTCGGGAACACTGCATGAGGAAGCTGATTCCATAGGATGGTCGTACGTGGCAAAAAGTTTCTGCGAAAACGCACTGTGCTTGACTGCCAGCTGTCAAGGTGGTGAGGGTGGTATAGTAACCTGTGGCGTGCAGTGCGGTGATGGAAATCAGCAGCAGGTATCAGACCGAACAACTCCTCTGAGCACTCCCCATGATAGATGCGGTAGAACACGCTGAGGGACGCGACGTCTCTCCGCAGTGCCAGAGAGTCAAGCCGATCAGTAAGGTCGGTACTGTCAATCATCCGAGATGCTCGATGTTGAAGGCGGTCAAATGGAAGGAGCTGGTACTGAGGGGCTCCCGCCCAGAGATGGGAGCAGTATTCCATGTGTGGCCTCACTTGCGCTTTGTAAAGCATGAGGCGATGTTTGGACGAGAAATACTGCTTCGCTCTCTGGAGTACGCCGAGCTTTTGAGAGGCCAGCTTGGCTTTACCTTCCAAATGACCACGAAACTGAACATCACTCGAGATGTTGACGCCCAAAATACTGAGACTGGCTGTGGTACCAAGGGGAGAATTCTCAAACCGAGGGGATACGACGAAGGGTGTTTTCTTAGCAGTAAACGCGCAGACCTGTGTCTTCTTGGGGTTAAATTCGACTAAATTAGTCCGGCCCCAAGTCGAGACTTTGTCAAGCAAGAGCTCGATTTGAGACACAAGTTCGTTCCGACTCTCAGTGACGTGATCCCGGGAAAGAGTGCGTCGGCCGGTATATGATGCATCACCAGTACTGTCATCTGCATAGCAATGTATACTGCCAAATTGCAGGATGTCATTGATATGCAGAAGAAACAGAGTGGGAGACAAGACACAGCCTTGTGGGACACCAGCATTCACGGGCTTGGAATCAGAGCAAAATCCGTCGACAACGACCTTAATGCATCGCTCCGCAAGAAAACTGGTTACCCACTGGCACAGATTCGCGGGAAGCCCGTAGGAAGGAAGCTTCGAAAGAAGCGCTTTGTGCCAAACTCGATCGAAGGCTTTCGCTATGTCCAAGCTTACGGCTAGAGCCTCACCCTTACTCTCAACAGCCGCCGCCCATTTATGTGTTAAGTAAACTAAAAGATCACCAGCCGATCGACCGTGACGAAAGCCATATTGGCGGTCACTTATCAGCTGGTAATCCTCAAGGTACTTAAGGAGCTGGCGGTTGATAACGGACTCCATTACTT
>JADANM010005263.1:7202080-7214201 GCA_026213755.1 Eurema hecabe | reverse complement strand
TGCATGAGGAAGCTGATTCCATAGGATGGTCGTACGTGGCAAAAAGTTTCTGCGAAAACGCACTGTGCTTGACTGCCAGCTGTCAAGGTGGTGAGGGTGGTATAGTAACCTGTGGCGTGCAGTGCGGTGATGGAAATCAGCAGCAGGTATCAGACCGAACAACTCCTCTGAGCACTCCCCATGATAGATGCGGTAGAACACGCTGAGGGACGCGACGTCTCTCCGCAGTGCCAGAGAGTCAAGCCGATCAGTAAGGTCGGTACTGTCAATCATCCGAGATGCTCGATGTTGAAGGCGGTCAAATGGAAGGAGCTGGTACTGAGGGGCTCCCGCCCAGAGATGGGAGCAGTATTCCATGTGTGGCCTCACTTGCGCTTTGTAAAGCATGAGGCGATGTTTGGACGAGAAATACTGCTTCGCTCTCTGGAGTACGCCGAGCTTTTGAGAGGCCAGCTTGGCTTTACCTTCCAAATGACCACGAAACTGAACATCACTCGAGATGTTGACGCCCAAAATACTGAGACTGGCTGTGGTACCAAGGGGAGAATTCTCAAACCGAGGGGATACGACGAAGGGTGTTTTCTTAGCAGTAAACGCGCAGACCTGTGTCTTCTTGGGGTTAAATTCGACTAAATTAGTCCGGCCCCAAGTCGAGACTTTGTCAAGCAAGAGCTCGATTTGAGACACAAGTTCGTTCCGACTCTCAGTGACGTGATCCCGGGAAAGAGTGCGTCGGCCGGTATATGATGCATCACCAGTACTGTCATCTGCATAGCAATGTATACTGCCAAATTGCAGGATGTCATTGATATGCAGAAGAAACAGAGTGGGAGACAAGACACAGCCTTGTGGGACACCAGCATTCACGGGCTTGGAATCAGAGCAAAATCCGTCGACAACGACCTTAATGCATCGCTCCGCAAGAAAACTGGTTACCCACTGGCACAGATTCGCGGGAAGCCCGTAGGAAGGAAGCTTCGAAAGAAGCGCTTTGTGCCAAACTCGATCGAAGGCTTTCGCTATGTCCAAGCTTACGGCTAGAGCCTCACCCTTACTCTCAACAGCCGCCGCCCATTTATGTGTTAAGTAAACTAAAAGATCACCAGCCGATCGACCGTGACGAAAGCCATATTGGCGGTCACTTATCAGCTGGTAATCCTCAAGGTACTTAAGGAGCTGGCGGTTGATAACGGACTCCATTACTTTAGAGAGCAAGGAGGTGATGGCAATAGGTCTATAATTGGACGGATCTGAGCGGTCACCTTTTTTTTGGGATCGGGTGGACAAGAGCTGTCTTCCAAGATTTCGGGACAATGCCTGTGAAGTAGGAGAGCCGGAAAAGTCGCGTAAGAACCGGTGCCAACTCCGGAGCACATGTCCTCAGCACAAGAGGAGGAATACCGTCGGGGCCACTGGACTTATGAATGTCTAAGGAGAACAAAGCTTTACGTACAGTGCGCTGGGTAAAGCTGATTTCGGGCATATAGCTCTCAAACCGCGAGATGGTAGGCGGTATGTTGTCCTCATCATCCAAAGTCGAGTTCGCGGCAAAAAAAGAGCCAAGGAGGTCGGCTTTCTCCTTTGCCGTGTGGGCCAACAAGACATTCTCCATGCGCAAGGATGGAAGAGAAGGCTTACAGAAGTTCCCCTGCACTGACTTAGCGAGCGCCCAAAAAGCACGAGTTCCGGAAGGAAGACGGGCAAGTTTTTCGCCAAGCCTAGCAATGTACTCAGATTTCGCCTTAGCAATTACTCTTTTGAAGGACCTGGAGGCGGAGTTGTATTCTTTCTTAAGGATACTTGTGTTTGGACTCTTAGATGCAACCGCGCTGGCGCCTGGCCCAGGTTCGATAACAATCTTGCTTTCGGCGTGACGCCAGTCTGCAGGACTGATCAAACCAGGGCTGGGACTTGCCTCCGATAGGTACCACAGAGCTAGGGATAAATAATTCCATGCCCTGAAGCACGACGTCGGCGACAGAGTCAGCGCAAGCATCAAGGTAAAATTAGTAAAATTAATGAAAACATTCCTCAATGTTATTCCAATTAACGAGTCGTTTGTCATTTATTAATGATAATATATCGTATGCAGCGACATGCTTAATCGGGAGTTAAATATTTGTTAATCAAACATTTGCTTAAGTAATATATTAAGTTATTATGTAGACAAGTGTACTAGAAATGACACTAATATAAAATACTTCAATACTTAATTCTAACACAGCGCCCAAGCTCTGCTTAGCGTGGGTCATCTAGTCTCAGTCTCACGCTAAGCATAGCTTGTATTCAAAGTCAAAATCAAACATATATTTATTCAACTAGACTACATATAATAATAATAATAATAATAATATAGCCCTTTATTTCCAGTTCCACAAAAATTTTGTTTAAAACTTATACAATAAATATCTAGTTACATTTTTTTTTAGACTACATATAGTAACACTTAAATCGTCATGGTATTACGAAACATTCATTTTCAACCGGTTCGGAAGGCAGTTTCCACAGAGAAGAACCGGAAAGATCTTTTAAATTAAATTAATTAATATTGTTAAATATTTTTGGCGTCGACTGTACCTTGAAAGTAGACACAAGGGCTGTTTATCAATTGTAATTTTTTGCTCATTACTTTAATGTTTTGTTTACAAACTTTACGTACCTATTAAAAGCAAAGTACATATAAAAGAAAATTCTAGAAGACATTTTAAGAATATTTTATTAATATACAGTCCACTAGAAAAGTTTATTATCAAATTTAAAATAACAAAACATCATAACCATAATCTATATCTTTCTATACATATAATAAAAACGTAACGAGTCCCTGTCTGTACATGGAAGATAAATGAGAAAAAATAGTACAGGAGACCTTTATTAACGCAATAGAACCCAAAACAACGATTTTTGGAATTTTTGTCTGTTTGTCTGTTTGTTAGTAAGCTTCACTTAACATTTAATGTTTAATTCATGTCAATCGGTTGATAAATAAAAAGTTATGGCAATTCAAAGAATCACGTTGATCTTGCTGAACGTTTGTTGGCGCGGGTTAGGCATTTTCAAAAATGCTGCCCAAAGTCACTTTTCTACGCGGGCGAGGTCGCGGGCACAGCTAGTTCTTATATAAATGCAACATTCACAGTTATGTAGTCATGTTAATTAAACAAGTAATTAAGATGGCTTTATTTTATTCCTTATTAAAATACAGTATATACGGACATATAAGGAACCAACATTGTAACATTTATATAAAACATTTGTAATATTACAATGCTATGTTTTTCTACCATGCGAAAACTGCTAATTGTATTAATTAATTATTATATTTAATGAAAAATGCAGGGCCAAGGGACATGTTCAATCAACAACAGATGTATGTGAAAAATTCATCTATCCTAGTAATATTACATATGAAAGTTTGTGAGAATGTGTGTGTTTGTTATTCTTTTACACTAAAACGGCTGGACCGATTTAGTTGAAATGTGGTATGTAGATAGTTGATACCATGCATTAACAGATAAAATACTTTGCATCCCGTTTTTGCACCGGGAACGGGAACAACGCGGAAAAAACCGTGGAACACTGCTAGTATGTACTACAGACACGATCGTAAATAAGTAAATTATTCTAAGTCATTAGCGTTGCCCATTAAATTACAGATAGGTACTTAGTAAACATGCGTTTCCTACTTATTTTGTAAATAAAGTGCATAAGGTAATATAATCAGCATACGTTTGATTTAACTAATATGTAAACAACATGTTTCTAGGTGCCGTCTGTTACGTAAACTCGCCGTGTAGCTGATAAGTCGTCTAGATAAAGATTTATAAGTACTATTAGCGCCCCGTGGTTTTTCCCGCAGTTATGCATTTACTATATACATAAACCTTCCTCTTGAATCACTCTATCTGATTAAAAAAAACCGCATGAAAGTCGGTTGCATTGTCTAATAGATTTAAGCATACCTAGGGACAGACAGAAGAAAACGACTTTGTTTTATACTATGTATAAGTAGCGGCACGAATCTTTAGCGTTGAACGAAACCTGCGCAGAAGTCAAAAATAAGGTATCGAGGGGAAGGGACGCGACGCGCGGGGCGCGTGAGCGTCGTGTGCGCGAGCGTTGATTGGCTCCCCAGTCGTGTTGTCTTTCTCGCACCAATACGTCAATTACGAGCGCGATTCTAACGATGCGCAGCTATTCTCGTCCAGCGCTAAACATCCGTGCCGCGACCTATAATGACTAGCTGGCCCGACGCAACTTCGTTCACGCTGTAACAATCCTACCTGTAACATTATAACCTACACCTACCTTATTTCTCTGCTTTAGATAATCCTCATACTTTAAGGGATATTCTAAAGATGAAACTATCGAAATCAGTTCAGCTTTTATCGAGCAATAAGTCGCCAATGTGCTGCTAAGTGGATAAGAAATACAATCTATCAATATATCGACTGTCAGTTCAAAGCGTTTAGCGCATTTTCAAAATCGCAACTAGACCATAAATTACGGCCGGTTGCTTTTAGCGGTAAAATGCTGTCCAGTTAGCAATGCCACATTGCGTTTCTCGTGTCCACAAAAAGTGTAGGCCAGGAGCCGGTGCTGAGCGAGCTTTTATTTGCGTAAGCATTTACAATAAGGTACCAATAAATTTAAAACTAAACCCCGTCAATTTATTTTTGGCAATCCTTTCCTATCCTACTAATATAATGTATAATGTGTATAATGTAATAATAAATGTGAAAGTTCGTGAGACTGTAACTTTCACGCGAAAACGGCTGGACCGATGTTGAAATTTGGAATGTAGATAGGTATAAGAAATTTTTTGACACATATTTACCCGCCGTATTTTTGATAATATAATTATTGTGGTTATAATAACTTGACATAATGCTTAAATGTAAATTATTTTGATGGAACTCTTGGAATGAATAAAAAATATATAACTTAAAATGCGTCTGAACATGCTGCAAAATGTAAAGCATATTTGTACCATTTTTTGAAAGCATATAAATGAACTATAAATTACGTTATTTAGATACGCTATCTTATCTTCTTCTTCTGACTTCGTTTACAATTGACTGATTAGATTGATCAGTGAAATTGTGAAATTTATTAAAGCTCTTAAGACATTGTACAAAATCACACCCTAGTTCTAGCTTAGTTGTACGCGGTAAAAATTTTTCATCGCCATTTTCATAAAAAAGTTATTTAAAGGATATTTAGCTATTTCTTAATCTTTTTATGTGTGGATTAGAGCACTACATATACTCTTTATAGCACACATACAACACAATCAAAAAATATCAATTTACGAAAGCATGATTCCTGATAATCTATTTATTCTAAGTCTAGCTCTCAGACTATACCCGTTTCCGTTTAATAGCACCTGTGAAGTGTGCATGCACTAATTTCAATAAATTAATGATGGCTACTTAGAAAGAAATAAATTGTATAAATGTAGGTGTCATTAATTCTACATATACAGTAAAAACTTTTTAAGATAAAAACCACCAAAACTTGCTCAATATCCTTACTAATAATATAAATGTTTGTAACGTTTTCACGCAAAATCTACTAGACCGATCATCGTGAAATTTTGTACACGTATTTTTGGAGGTGTATTTTTGACACGTATTTTTCAATACGAGCGAAGCCGCGAAATGCTAGTCTAACTATAAAACTATTCTTATCTATCTTTAAATATCTATATAATTCAAAGGTGACTGACTGACATCAACGCACAGCCCAAACCACTGGACGGATCGGGCTGAAATTTGCAGTGCAGGTAGATGTTATGACGTAGGCATCCGCTAAGAAAGGAAATCCCGAAATTGCCGCGGAAACGGGAATTAGCGGGAAAAACCTTTTGTATGAAAAATCTAAACCGCTTAAGTTAGACGCTTGAAATTTGGCATGCAGATACCTTAGTAAACTTAAAGGTTAGTTGCAACAGGATATTGTAAAATCCCCACGGGAACGGGAGTTAGCGGAAAAAAACATTTGTATGAAAAAATCTGAACGGTTTACGTTAGACGCTTGAAATTTGGCATGTAACTTTAGTAAACTTAAAGGTTATTAGCAACAGGATATTGCAAAATTCCCAAGGGAATGGAAGAAAGCGGGAAAAATATCTGTATTAAAAAATCTAGGAAAAAAGGATTATAAGGGAGGGAAGGGGAGGTCAAAGTTTATATGAAAATCCACGCGGACGGAGTCGCGGGCAACAGCTAGTAACATATAACCCTATAAATTTATATCATAAATTTTTCTGTTAATTTTTATATCGTATCTTGATTATTTTAAGTGTTAATCTAAACTCAACATGCGGCGCGCCAAAGCTGGATCAGCTCTTGCCTAAAGAGGAGTATTTAATATTATCTACTGATTTTATACAAATTGATGGTTTAATATATGTCTTATATAACTCGAAGTCAAAGTCAAATATTATATACATTCAACTTGGCTATATACCTGAACGTAGTACAATTTTGAATCGACATAGCATTACCGTAGAACGCGATGTCTCTTACCATCAGGCGACCCGTGGTCAAGCGCAAGCCCATACAGAATTAAAAAAAAAGCTACCATAAATGTTCCACTTCCTATACAAAATAATTTCTTTCGGCTCTCTCTTATCTAAAGAGTAGACTGACAGATGTTTTACCATACCCAGTTATTAATTTTAATTAAATACGTCTAGTAACTAACGGTTATCTCTTTGAAAAACTGACTTCATTAACAGCCTTACGCAACAATATAACGATCATAAATATTTCTTTTTTAACTATAAAATAATTACGCACTTTATGCATTTATAGATGTAGAAGCCGTATTCCTGCATAGCTACCTTGTAATAAATTGTAATTAATGAGTACACAACTTCGATACGATTCTGATAGGCTTTCAATTGAAGTTTCAGATGGAATGTATGTTAGGTTTTATTCTGAAGTTTTAGCTATTTTATGACGCGGTAATGGTACAGTAACGTTAGTACGTTATAATCAAAATTTGAGTACAAGACAGGAATAGTAGTATGATGAAAACGATTTAGCTCGAAATTGAGTGATTTATCCAATAAATAGACACTCATAGACGTATAACGCATAGACAGATAGCCCCTTAATATAATAGGGCGGACCTATAACTCGTAAGTGAAGCCAAAACTGTGTACATGTAAGTGTAAAAAGCACGTTCTTAATCTTAGTTGACACGCACACAAGCCCATCAATAATGTTGGTGCTATAAGAAATTTACCGTACAAATGCGTAACAATTGAAATTTACGAAAAACATACGAATTTTAATGCAATGCACTGCAGACACTGCTGTAAGTTGACAAAATTGTCTTATTTGAAATGGCTTCACTTTGCGTGCTCATATTACGATTATAGATATTAATAATGTAGATACGGATAGGGAACACTAGTTACCTACAAAGAAATGGGTGAATGAACATTGATTAAGTCTACCAATTATTGTAATTACAAACCGTTATGTCAAGATTCTTGTAGGAGGGTGTGTCTGACTACTTGTTAGCGATTACGTTAGCATATGTACAGTCAACTAAAAAAGTGGAATACTATTTAAAATTTTAAAGTATATAGCACCCTTTTTTTTCATAACCGTGTCAATGTTACATGAACAAAAACATGAATCTTAAAGATATAAAAATAGCTTAAATATTGGATTTAACCCTAGGCTACTTTCTATTTAGTTAATTGATTATTGATTCGATAAAAAGTTAACTAATAAACAAATAAGTGTAATTAAGTTACACTTCTGTTTATTTATATAAAAAAACACGTTCAAATATAACAAGTTAAACCATAAGTCAACAATAAACACTAGAGTTAACAGCTAGATAATCCGCTGTTAGCCGACAAATAGTTAATTAAAGCTATTGCTAATACCTCGCTCGGTTGTGCATTCGAATTCATTCATTTCATTGCAATTATGTCGATTTGTTAACACAGTTGCATTCTCATTGCAGCGAGTTCTTATAATGTAACAATTATGATAATGAAATGATTTTCGTTGATAACAAGATGTTTTTTAACATTTCGGATATTTTACGGTTAAAAGTTTGTGTTTTTTTTAAGTAAACCTTAAATTGAATAGAATTTCTTAATAATTTATTCAAACATGATCGATAAAATTATGTTTAAAATAAAAATTCATATCAAACATTTTATAGGTAGGTAATTAATTAAATGGCAACATTTAAACTACCTACCTATGTAATAAACTAATATACATGAGATTCTTTTGTGCAGTAACACCGAATTAGCGTTGCTAAAGAACAACATTTTTCATTTCACTAAGAACAATCGCTTAACAAAATAAAATACCTACTATGGCAGTGTCAAGGGTCAATGTCATCAAGGACACCCAGGTGGAACGAAGAATAAAATAAAAATTTAGATTCAATTTTAAAGATGGAAAGAGGTAATGAAAATATCTGGCTTTCTTCCCAATGAGAGAGAGAGAGAGAGACAGAGAGAGACACGCGCACGCTTTACGACTATAGTAAAGTGTCGTTAAATTCATTTTTCCATCTACCCCCCTTTCGCCACGTGCGATAAGAAACTTCCCAAAATTTTCTATGATTTAAAATACCACGTAATAATAAGCATAGCAAAAAACAAAATTTCACATTTCACTAACAACAGTCAACCGTTTAACAAAGAAAATAAGCCCTTAATACTTTAATGAAAATTCAATTAAACCGATTGTATAATGGTGCAAGGCCGCGCAACATTGTCGGCGTGACGTCACCGCTCCACGTGTAGCGCGGTCAAGGCCCTATCTCTATATAAACGTCGTATCACTGCAATTATGCATTTAATTACATTATTTATAAACGCGATAGCGATTTTTAAGACTTATTTGTATATACTGATTTGTATAATGTAGGTACATTTGAGTTTGGTTGCAGAACGTTTTACGATTTAAAAGTCACTAAGATTTTTTTTGTTCTTAATTTTTTGTTGGGAATTACTATGGCTAGACAGACAGAGAGAGGAAACAAAGCTAGTGAAAATAGGTGTCTAAACAGACCTACTCCTAAGAAAGGCTTATCTTATCCTTGACTTTTCTCCAATAAAAAGTTAATATGAAAAGATGATATGAAATCCGCGAAGTAAGAAATAATCAATTATTTATTCTAAAAAAAATGCGTAGCAATGCAACCGAGGGTCAAATTAAAATACTTTGCCAACACTAAAGGAAATAAAATATTAAACATTGTTAATAACGTTATAGTTATCGATAAAGACAAAACTGAATTATACTAATTAGAAGATTAATTTAAATTAAATAAAGTTAATTTAAAATAAGAAGAAAGAAAGCGTACGGCATTAAAACTAAAGGCAAAGGATTTGCTTAACTAGTTTGTATATAACTGGTTTAAAACATCTGTTCAGACAGTGTGCTGTGTAGAATAAGTTTGTACGTTCGTTTTGTATTGCCAGATAATAAAAAACATCTACAGTGTTCATTAAAAGCACTAGTTGTGACAGTATATGAATATGAATAAGTAATTTTTAATTAATGTAATGGCAATATAATTATCTAACAGTGTCTATTAAGTGTAATTAGTAATTTAGAGAGACGGACGAAACAAAGCATTCATAATGTATTGATAATTTTTTGACATTGCAATAGTAATAAAAAACTTACTTTTCCTTAAAAGGCCGGCAACGCACTCGTGACATCGCTCATAAGCGGCGCTGATCACTTTCTACTATGTGCAACGGCAGCTCGTTTGCTCTTTCTTTAATTAAATTAGCCGGGCCCCTTTTATTGTATTTTTACCCAAATCTATCTATATCTATATCTATATAATTTAAAAGTGACTGACTGACTGACATAGTGATCTATCAACGCACAGCCCAAACCACTGGACGGATCGGGCTGAAATTTGCAGTGCAGGTAGATGTTATGGCGTAGACATCCGCTAAGAAAGGAATTCCCGAAATTCCCGCGGGAACGGGAATTAGCGGGAAAATCCTTTTGTATGAAAAATCTAAACCGTTAAAGTTAGACGGTTGAAACTTATTTATATGAAAGTCCACACGGACGGAGTCGCGGGCAACAGCTAGTTAATAATATAAACCATCCTGTTGAATCACTCTATCCGATAAAAACAGCATGAAAATCGCTTGCGTATTTTTAATGATATTTAAGCATACATAGGAACAGAGAAGAAAGCGACTGTGTTTTATACTATGTAATAAACCTTTTTATACAACGCGACTCCCGATTTAAGGTAGAAACAAAACGAGACAAAATTCGCTATAAAACCAGCTTTAAACTGCATCGATTGTTTGAAAAGCTCTCCCAGTTCGCGGCTATTCTAGATCGAATCTATTTATTGTATCAAGGTTATCTAGACAAGAACAAAGGTCGCATATATCGAAGCTATTTATTTTATATTATTTGTATTTAAATTTTGACTAACATACTTACTTAGAATTAAGTATAGGAATGAATAATTAGGTATTAATATAATAATATTACACATTAGGTGTCCCTAATACCGAATATTGTTGTTTGGTAATCATTTAATGTTTTAAGTACGCTTTTTTAATAGTAGGAGAAAGAAAGAGGTCGTTATATCAGACTCGCAAGGAATGGTGCCACTACCGACTAAAACCCACCGGTGTTCCGCGCACACACACGGATGGACTTGTGAGGACGCAATGCGCAGTCTTCACCTTACTATATGTAGCCGTAGCTGAATAAAGATATACTAGACTTTATATACAAGATGGTGCATCAAAGATAAGATAAAATTAAGATAACACAATGATATATTCTTGTCTATGGCGCTTAACTAAACTGCCAATTTCAAGGTCATTTTAGGGACATCATATGGAGCACAATTTTATATGTATTAAAAGATGGTAAACTAGTACAAAATTAATAACAACGATTGCACTGGAACTCGCCTTTTATGGATAGTATACGGAATAGTGCAGACCAAACGTAGCACATGTTGTGACTTGTGATAACCGTGGTGAACCGATTTTCCCCAAACATAGCTAAGAACACTCTCGATTGTTATACCTTTCAAACAAAAAAAAAGTCATTAAAATCGGATCATCCGTTTCTGCGTCAGGGGTTTACAACTAGTTTACTAATTAGAGAGATCAAACCACGCTCGTCCGTGCAGAACAGAACCAACGTAACAACATCACAAGACAAAACAATGGCCACGTCGCGTCGGTTGCACAACGAATGCTACCGAGTGCCGACTGCCGACTCGCAGTGTGACGTCACACCCACAGTGCAACACACTGCAACAATGTCGCTCGACCTTGACACTGCACTGAATTCCATTCGCGATGTACTCACCACTGTCGCTACAATGTCGTCGAAACTGTACGCTATGACACACATTTCGATAAAAGTTTCGTAATATTATATATGGTTCAAAGCGTAAGATTTTTAGCTTACATAGAAAAATTACCTTATCGATATTAGTTAAGAAAGAAAGAAAATAAAAAATGATTATTTACAGCACAATTCAAAGTTAAAATCGATATTCGATAATAGTAAGTTACTTTCATTTCGATAAAGTCAAATATATTTTTATTCAACTATGTAGCTTAGATATTGGACCGTCAAATAATCACAGAACACAAATAATCGCAGTTTCTAAAAGACGAACTGACAAGAAAATTTATATTAAAAGAAAAATGTTAAGTACTTTTTTTAAAAGAGCTACTATTAAAGTTTCTAACGATTGTTCTGTATAAAAAACTCCGTTCAGAAACCGTGGTAAATGATTGTTTCGTGAGGATTTTAAAAGTACTATAATGTGTTGCTAATTAAATACAGATATTTTTAATTTGATCAATACATATGGTATTGAAAACTAAGCCGGGCTATAGTAATTCTATGTATAACTACTTACATGTAGCCCATTTAAATTTAAAAATATTTGACATTGACTGTTAAAAATTAACTATCTTTACTACTTACCAATACAAGCAAGAATGGGTTTCCGGAGTTTTTAACTATAAGTTTGTTATTTACTATTATCATTAATAATGTATAAACGGAAAAGTTTTACTTTTACAAGATTAAATGAGCCTTGATTCAAACTTGTAACATAGCAG
>JADANM010005263.1:7168616-7182465 GCA_026213755.1 Eurema hecabe | reverse complement strand
AACTCTGTTACGAACATAGTCTTATAAATTGTTTATTTAAAATTAATAAAACAGAGGGATACTTTTAAATTTTTCCTTTTCATAACTTTTAGATCCGATAAATAACAAATACTAGGACTATAGTGTCTTTAATTAAACTTTACAAAGAATTTATTGTTAAAGATTTTAATAGGTTTCTAATTAAATGTCAGAAAAAAAATCTTTTTTGGGTTTATTCAAAAATTCTTATATAAATATGGTCTGTTTCATGGTCATTCATCCATGGTTCTCTTTGGTATAAATAAATAGACCATATTTACCGTTTGACCATAAACCCAAAAAAGAAAATTTGTCGAGTGGTTTCATTTGCATAACTACGGTCAATCGATAATATATCTTGTATAAATAATCTATCTATACATATAATAAAAACGTAACGAGTCGCTGTCTGTACATGGAAGATATATGAGAAAAAATATTATAGGAGACCTTTACTAACGGAATAGAACCCAAAACAATGATTTTTTGAATTTTTGTCTGTTTGTCTGTTTGTTTGTGCACGCTAATCTCAGAAACGGCTTATCCTATCTAGATGGGGTTTTCAATGATATATTGTGGTAAGCTTAGTGAAGCTTTTTCTCCTTTTCTCTCTTTAACATTTAGTGTTTAATTCATGTCAATCGGTTGAAAAATAAAAAAAGTTATGGCAATTTAAAGAATCACGTTGAACTTGCTGAACGTTTGTTGGCTTGGGTTAGGTATTTTCAAAAATGCTGCCCAAATTCACTTTTCTACGCGGGCGAAGTCGCGGGCACAGCTAGTAATATATATGATAATAGGCAACAGCTAGTCTAAAATATATGTACATATTATAATTCGTCAATAACCGTGCAGTATAAAGGAATAGGTTTCACAATAGTGCGAAATATAAAAAAGTTAAAGTGCTTACTCTCTAGTCTATACTTAGAGCTGTTTATTGAAGTCATTAACCATAAAGCTTATTTACGATTAGCGATTTTTAAACGACTAATTGTCTTGCACTATTTTAAGATATAATGAGAATATTTACGATTTAAAATGCATGCGTTTTTATGGGTGGTTATAGGAATGTGGATCTGTAAGTCTCGTATTATTTAATTTCTGTATTTTAATATACAATTAATGTAAATCGTTATATATGATGGATATGTTACGATTGTTTACCGCCATTAAATGAGTGTCAATACTCCTAACTTCCCTTCATTAATCTTAAAAATAAAGTTTCTTTAGCGTTAAGGTTCTAGAAATATCATATAACGAAACAGGTTGATAACGTGTAATGACTAATAACGTTTTTACATCGTTACTGTTAACAGAGAGACTAGAAGAAATGTAAATTAAACATATATTAAGTGTATGACCTATACTGTTAAAGTTCAACAGACCTCGTTATAAGAAGTATAGAATTTATCAGCCGCGACCCTTGTCACTAACCGGGTAATTCATCGTTATGTTAAATAGTTAAAGTCATAGTTAAATATATCTTTATACAACTAGGCATATAAGTGGTAGCACTTAAACATGGTATTATAAATAAATCGTTTTCAGCCGCTTCGGTTTCTACAGAGAAGACCCTTCAAGTAGGTAAGTCTGATAGTTGCTATTTAAAAATATAAAGTTACACCTAGTAATAAATACTAACCCTTACTAATATTATAAATGCGAAAGTAACTCTGTCTGTCTTTTCATCACGCTAAAACTACTGAACCGATTAGAACGAAATTTGGTACAAAGATAGTCTAAATCCTGGGGAAGGGAATAGGCTACTTTTTTTATTAACCCCTCAAAGGTTGCGCGAGGGTTTGAAAATTTTTATATTTTTCCGCTTTCACGGCCAAACCGCTGAACCGATTGTAATGAAATTTGGTACACACATGGTCTAGAGCCGGAGACAAAACATAGGCGGAGTCGTGGACAACAGCTAGTTATACATAACGATGAATATCACTTGCAATTTTCAAACCCATAGTATAGCGTGTTGAGAAACAAGCGATATAAAAATTTAAGTTTACGAAAAAGGAAATAAAACATTTGAGAAATTTTAAACCCGCCATAAACGGGGATACGGAATAGACAGTAAACCTTCTATGTCCGATACCGCTGCATCCTATCAAGAGTTTTATTGCGAAATCCTTTGTCCTGCTCTATCTGCGCCAACTGAGTAAGGACTGCAGCTCACAGTACGGAAAGCATCACACACCTAGACATATTTTATTTGTTGTAATTTGTTAACGGTCAATAGAACTATGACGTCACCATCTCTGTATGCCTTTTGGAACACGTAATCAGTTAATATTATATTATAAAAACTCAAGACCTTCTTCATCTTATGGGGTAGTCCTCATAAGATACCCATGGATTATGTCGGTTTAATAGATATTAAAATTCCAAAAAAGTTTCTTTCGATACATATAAAAAAGCTATATACTTTTTTAGATTATTTAAAGAGGAATAATTCTTTCATACATATTTTTTAGTATCTTGAACCGTTTTCATAGCGCGCGCAACGGAAGCCCTCAAAGATGAATCTCCGTTTTTTCCACATTTTACACTATATCTTTTCTGCTATTAGTCACAGCGTGATGGTATGTAGCCTAAAGCCTCCCTCGATAGATGGTCTATTTAATAAAAAAAAAGATTTTTTTAATTCGGATTAGGATTTTCTGAGATTAGCGCGTTCAAACAAACAAACAAACAAACTCTTCAGCTTTATAATATTAGTGTAGATCTGTAAAAATATTAGTGAGATATAAAGACATATAGTCAGTTCAATATTATTTGACTCACAAGTCAACAACAAATGTTCTATCCAACTATTCGTTCATAGTGGAAGGCGGGTAGAAGGAGACTCAGCTATTATCTTTTTGAAGAATTCATGGTCGTTGCGAGTTTTATGCTCCAACATAGCATATTTTTATTGCGTCTCGCGGATTGAAAAGCGGATGGAAACTGTTTTTCAGGAAACGTAGTTAGGTTTAAGTGTTTACCTATCGTAAGCAGATTGTATATCTATACATATAATAAAAATGTAACGAGTCGCTGCCTGTACATGGAAGATATATGAGAAAAATATTAAAGGAGACCTTTATTAACGCAATAGAACCCAAAACAATGATTTTTGAAATTTTTGTCTGTTTGTTTGTGCACGCTAATATCAGAAACGGCTTATCCTATCTAGAAGGGGTTTTCAATGATGTATTGTGGTAAGCTTCACTTAACATTTAGTGTTTAATTCATGTCAATCGGTTGAAAAATAAAAAAGTTATGGCAATTTAAAGAATCACGTTGAACTCGCTGAACGTTTGTTGGCGCGAGTTAGGCATTTTCAAAAATGCTGCCCAAAGTCACTTTTCTACGCGGGCGAAGTCGCTGGCACAGCTAGTTTAAAATAAAATTATATATTTTGTGCTGGCGTAGTTTTCTTAATTTTCCTGAGATATAAATGCTTCCCCATAAAGCTCATTTAAAAGTTAAATCAACCATATATATGTCAATCTCCTTAAGCATGTTAGATCAAAAAGGTATGTTTCCTGTTGTGTTTACAAAAATAAGTAAAATATTTTTCTTTACTAAGTATTACGACAATGTAAACGCATTTATAATTAGCAATATAAAGACATTTTGTGTTGAATACCTAAATACCTTTGCAGACATTGTTCTGTTCTTAATATAGACACAAGACACGGAATTGGGCCATCCGGGAAACAAGACAGTTACAAGGAATTTATCAAAGAAAATCTATCTTTTGTAGTCAGAATTTCCGAATTATTTATCAAAATTATGGTCTTTTATATGTGGAATTGTCTTCCACTAGTGAATTATTGATAAAAAGTAATAGCACATCTTTTACAGTTATATAATGACTTCACATTCAACCCCATAAGTCATTATTCCCGCCTGATCTGTTTTGTTTTTTTTTGTACCAACCAGTCCCAAAACAGAACACTTTCTACATTCGATTTTCAAACGAGTATAACTAAATTAAAAACGTTGTTTTGAAACTAAAACGCAACGTAATGAAAGACTGGTAGCCAACTTTACGTTCAATACGAGCGAGCGAAATGTCGTAAATACATTCCGGGACAATAAAAATGCGACGCATTCGGTCATACGCTTTTTACAACGAACCGTAACTTGATGTAAGACCGACTTTATTGATCTATTCTTTATTAAAGTCTGCGCTATTTACCTAGAGATCTATTTAGCTCGGTGTTTGAAGCACTTTATATAGCGGTTTCTTGATTTGTTTTGGAAGATGGAAACTTCTAGAAGATCCAATGAATAGCGCGACGCGGTTTATGCTGACACAGTTGTTGGTATAGCAGAAAATGTGAAAGTCTAAAAATAATTGAAAAATAATACTTTTGGATTGCAATATTCAAAATTGTAAATTTATAAATTTTCTAGATGTTTACGAAAATTAACATTTTTTATGAAGCTTTTTGAC
The DNA here is from genome assembly GCA_026213755.1 of Eurema hecabe. Taxonomy (NCBI): domain Eukaryota; kingdom Metazoa; phylum Arthropoda; class Insecta; order Lepidoptera; family Pieridae; genus Terias; species Terias hecabe. The sequence continues at coordinate 7,178,000 of JADANM010005263.1, read as the reverse complement.
AAACCTCTTTAGATTCTAAAAATTACATTTGCCAGCTATATAACGATTAAATAAGACATAAGAAAAAAGGACGTTCCATTTTATTCCATTGACGCGCCCCTCACATAAAAATAATAAACAACCTTTTATTTCAGTCTCATATTATAACATCAGTAAAAATAACTATATAATAAGCCCATTCATTATAAAAGGAATCAGTTAACACGTCGTCTTAGCGAGTCTTAGGCAGGTTTGCCTGTCGCTAGCAGTAATAGTTGGCACTTGGCTATTATCCATTTGAAACCCATACATTGTTGCTGTTTGAGGTGTAATCTTGACGTGCGAATCGTAAGTCGGTGTTTAGAAGCTTGACTTAAATGTTTTTGTAGACTTACGAGCGTAAAAAGATAAAATATATCGTCGCAGTGTGCCAGGAGTTACTAATTCCTTAGTCTTGAAGTGACCTTGTTGATTTACGATTCTTGCTTGATATTGACATGTTTGATATACCTATGCAAAGATTGGCATATACAAGAAAGATCTACCCAAACAATTGAATTGAAAGAAAAACACTATTATTATTATAAAAGACAATTGTATCGATTTAAATTATATCTACACGCTTTTTGCTTCTTTGTCCTATATAGTAGAAAAAGTATATATTTATGTATTTAGTCATAATTATAATACTTAAGAGCGTTTATTTTAACACCCGAAAGAGTCTTATTTAAATTTAATAAGTATTTTTCTAGCGTGGGGATCGAGCCTACAGCCCTCGGCGCAAAATTCAGATTTTGACTTTAGGCTGCATGGCGGTTTATTTATTAGAATATGCAGCCAAGAGATATTATAGAACATTAGCATAGCATAGCATAGCATACGCGACCAAATAACGTTTACCGATAACTACTTTAATTAAAGTTGACTCGCAACGTTAAATGTAGCCGGGTAGCCATTGTAAATTCCAGCTACGTTTCAGTTTCATGACTTTAGTTGGAAAACGGCGTCCGACGTTTATGGGCAATTTCGGTTCAGACGTTTTGTTATATTAGCAATGCTTTTAAGGTGCTGCACCTCGCTCCGGTAAACATATGCGCTTTACGAGCTCGCTTTATGGTTGTAATGATCGCGAAAGCGTTAACTGCACCTACCTACCACCTAACTATGAAATATGGTGTACAACCTACCCGTGCTGGTAGGTAGTTGTCGGTAACTACTACGATTCGATTCTATGTAGGCTTTAATGAAGGCACAATTGTCTAATTTTCCACCTGAAATCTCCGACATAGAGTTCTGTCACAAAATTCACTGTTAACATTATTTTTAAGTATACCATAATTTAGCCAAATAATAGTTCTATATACTCTATTTTAGGATGCTTCAAGAAGAGAACGTACTTCTTGTAAGTAGGTCGGCAACCCAACTCCAGAGCTGTCAAGCTCTGCGAGTGTTCATAGGCGGCGACGACCACTTTCCGTCATATGGCTCGCGGAAGGTGATCTTATGAAATAACACGTATGGTAATAAAATATTCAATATTCTTATTAGGATCTTTATCTTAGTGTTAAAAAGTGACAACTCATTAAACGATATAAAAAAATAACCTATAATAATATAAACTACAAGGGTATGTAAAATACAAACCTTTAAAAAAATAAAGATTTTATAAAACGTGCCAAGGAAACGAATCTAAAAGTCGTTAATTTTATAAAGACATTTGAGCACATAAGGACATATTGCATTTGACTGGTTTTTAATTAATAGCATACGTACTTATGCAATAGAGAAATATGTAGTTCTAAGCCGAGCGTAAAAAGAGCTATATCGAGGTGTCATTATTATAGCAAGTGTCGATTCTGAATATTTACGAGTAGGGTGGCTAGGAATGGAGACATTGTATTAGCATAATGAAGGGTCATATAAAAAAGGTACGTGCAAATACATGCCTAAAGTATGAACCCGTTGAAAATATGAGGAAGTATGCTTATAATCGAAATTATATTATAAGACATACTTCTTAAATTTGTATTTTATTTGATAGTTACTACGGTTAACTTCGATTTAATTTTATAACAAATACTGCCCGAGTCCCAGACTTAACTCGAATTAACGCTTTTATATATTTTCGTAATATTTTATTAGTTACACATCTTTATGATTGGTATAACGGTTTTCGATTTACAAGTAGGTATATGGGTATAAAAAACAGATTTTTTTATTTATTTGTTTTTGTCATTAATTGACTTATTTATTTAGGAAAACCCGCCTAAAAGCTTAAAGCAAGATTTTCTTTACAGGCAATGTAAGATTATTTGCCAGTTTGTGAATGAAATGATTAAATTATATGCATTAAAGTAAATCTAACCATTTTTTAAATAAATTATATGAAATTGTCTTACGGATATCGCGTCTTCCTCGGAGAAAGATTATATCGGACTAGGTCAAAATAATGGCATTATTTTACCTACTGACTAAAACCAGATAGACCTAACAGACAATATTTAAACCAAAACAAAACAAGTCCAAATTAAAAACAGATGTAATCAAAACCAAATTACAGCTCCCCGTTTTGATTGTTTTCGAAGTGTGGTCAATTTGCGGTGGCCCGGTCTACTGTCCGAAACAACTTACTCCAAGCCTAGCCAGCCCAAACCGAACCTTAATTACATCGAATAAAGTCTAAATTTGTTTAACAAAAGTTTATTTGCAAACAAAGCCGCAAGACAAGTTCAGTTCGAAACAGTTGGACTGTTTGGTCAATGAAGTCACAATTGTCTAATTTTCCACCTGAAATGTCCAAACTGAAGTTCTGACCAAATTCACTGTTAATTTTCGCGTGTTAAGTGCACCAAAGTTTAGCCAAATCATAGTTTGATATACTCTTACTTAATAAATTATTTGAAGACAGAAACTAAATTACGTATGGTGTTTTTAATTTGTTTTTACAAAAATGGTATTTTAAATTGAGATGTTTTACACGTATTGATTTTAAATTATTTCTTTTCAATTGTTAAAAAATAAATTAAAAGCTATAGTCATGAAAATAAACAGCGCTATATTAAATGTTATTTAAAAGGAATTGGCGTTAATTAATCTTTTTTTTTATCGCGTAGCTCTCTAATATCGTTCGCGATTAGACTATGATTTGTAAATACGTTGAAATATTTTGCCATTATAATAATAATACGAACCACTATGAGGTGAGGGTTCCGAGTTTCGTTAAAATGCAGTTGGGTATAGTAACCACATATTTATGGTATTGACGGGAACAAATTAGAAATTTGTCGAATAAACAAAGGGCAGTTGACCAGCGCTTGTACTAATTGAACACAGGTCATTATAGATACCATTGCAATTCATTAAGGCTTTGTTAATTATACGTAATTAAAATTTCATTATTTTTTAGAGCTCCTGTGGATATTTAAGTGAGGTTTTGAGAATTTATCGAACTTTTTTAGGTTCAATTAAAATAATTGTTCAAGTTTTTTTGTATTTAGTTTTACAAGTGAGTGAATTTTAAAATTCATGACATGATTTTTCATCAAATTTTGAAATGAGCCTACGTAATTACAAATTAGACAAACTAAACCATAAAAACATGTGAGAAAACAAAATCTATTTTCAATTTTCATCCATACTAATATTATAAATGCGAAATTAACTCTGTCTGTCTTTCCATCACGCTAAAACTACTGAACCGATTAGAACGAAATATGTTACAAGGATAGTCTAAAGCCTGGAGAAGGACATAGGCTACTTTTTTTTAATCAACCCCCAAAAGGTTACGCGAGGAGTTGTAACTTTTTATAATTTTACGCTTTCACAGCCAAACCGCTGAACTGATTGTAATGAAATTTGGTACACAGATGATTTAGAGCCTGAGATAAAACATATGCTACCTTTTAACTGGAAAAAAGGGTCATAAGAGGGAAAGGGGGGGTCGAAGTTTATATGGAAGTCCACGCGGACGGAGTCGCGGACAACAGCTAGTAGATGATAAATAATACTACATAAACAGATACTTGTGAAGAAACATAACATAACATAACGATATTATTAACATATGTGAGGATTTAAATAAAATATAACGGTGACGATAACATTACGAAGCCACGAAAGTGGATAAACGATATATATATAGAGGATTTCTTTGCAAGGCTTTCCACGTGTAACCAATAATTGTTCAATTTGTATGATAATTTCTTATTAAGTACAACGTTATTTGTATTACTCTTATGCCGGAATACTGAAACGCAACTTAAATTTAAGTACAACTTATACTGGTCCGATTTGACAGTTCGCCATACAGTTCTGTCAAAATTACGAGACTTAAGACGTGCTTAAATTTAATTTGCGTATGAGTATTTGGCCGTTTGTTTTTCAATTACAAAGTATGGTGCAACATTTCCCTCAATGTCAAGTTAAAGAAAAACATATTTTGTTAAGTTTCTGGCACTGTACATGTAATTACACGCATCCAGCGAAAGCATTATTTTGTACTCGAGAGGTCTCGATATATGAATGACGAAAGATGTAGTTTAAACATTCAACGTTAAGCATTATTCCGCATAATGCGAAATGATGCTATAATTGAAAAACTAGGACGATTACTATAGATAATTTTTAATAAAAAAGTAATTTAGCTCCCGATTCGCAATTGGTTGTATGTTTTCGATGTTCTAGGGGGTTCTAAGGTACCCGTGACCCCTAACCGATGCGGTAAGACGGAACACAGTGGGGTATTGTGAGTTTTTTATTCCATGCTCCTTTTCCCAAGAAAATATATTGGATAACGTACATATACCTTTAAGGCCGGCAACACGTTCGTGAGACCCTCTCGAGCGTTCATGTGCGGAGGTGGTTACCTATAGGCAAGTACCCTCCTGCTCGTTTGCCCGCTTTACAATAAAAAAAAAATACCTAGCACTAGTATAGTAATACTTTTGATATACCTACGAGTACATAACTATATAGTATGATATAGTGCAAATGTATCTCATCTTTATAAGACGACATACATGCGGTATGTTATGACAAAATTAAACATAATAAACACTAATCATGGAAAAATAAAATATTCAATTCACGCAGATTTATGACTTTATAAGAAAATAATTAATGTACGTAATAAAATAAATAAAACTGGTTAAGTGCGATCTAAATTAGCGTACCGAGGGTTCCGTATAGAATCCGTACTGATTTACTTATGTGTACTTATTTTAGTACACATTTACGGTTTTGTTTCTTGCTGTGTTATAGTTATATCTGTAACTTCATTACAGATATGACTATGATTATTATTTCTATAATAGTATGTTGTTTGACTTAACGTTTAATTAAATTTTATCGCAGCTTTAAGGAATGGAAGCCTTATAAATATATACATACATAGTCCTTAACACTTCAACATCCAAACATACAAAATACACGGTCATGTCATAGACACGAATAAATAACCAAGTGGAACAATTGTCGCTACGTTTCGTTTTTTGTTTTATAAAAAAAAACGGAAATTTGTATGATGAAAAATATGGCACGGATCCCTAAAACGTAGGTAAACAGACCCGTATAACATTTAAGCTATTTAGAACATACCGATAGCATAGTTGGAAGTTACAAATAATTAGATTTAATTTACCGCCTCAATTTGTTATTAGCAGAGTTATTCTATAATATCCGTTATAACAACCTATAAAAATATTTTAAATGCTATTTTAATGTGATGCTATAAAATTTATAGAATAAAATGTGTATAAAAACACACGGTACGGTTAATGTATAAAGATCAAAAGGTTTGTAATATATCACAAGATTTCAAAGTGCAAAACGTAACACCTCGTTACGAGAGATAATTTATAAATTAATTTAAAAGCTATGTTATGATGACATAAGCATTAATTCTTGGCCGATAAGAATCCTACATGAACCATTAGTCCATATATTATGAAATTCGTCGTACATGGTTCACATTCATTGACACGTTTGTTTTATATGGAATTCAACAAATGGGTACAAACATACAAAATGGGTGGGTTATTATATTTCGGTATTGGCAAACACCGACCAAAACTCATAGACTACAGGCCCATGTTGAAAAAATTATGGGTCATTTGAACCACCAGGTGACCTATCTAGAACGATATAAGAGCATAAAATAATAAGATTCAGCACTATGACGTCACTTGTAAGCTGTCCAACTGAGTGCAGGTGAGAATTCGAAAGTACAACCCTCGATTTTTTCCCCATTTCGCATGATTTTTGTACGGCGTTGCGGAATTAATGGATTATAAGCAGTATTGAAATAGTACGACAAGATGCCGTACCAAATCAACTGACCAAATTTACCCCGGTAATTGTCGGAAAGTAAATAAAAGTTCCGACTTTGTGGCGCCCCATTTTATACGGCACTGCGCGTTTTCTTATTATTTTTAATCTATCTATCAGTGGTAAGAATGCCGTACGCGCACCCTTACACGGATGGACCTATGAGGAGGACGCATCCACAATATTCCTAGCAATTATACCATATAGTTAATAATCATGATATTGCTTTTCACATAGCTTTGCTAGTTGAAAATAATTTAAATATTAATTAGCAGAAATGGTCATATAAAAGTTATAAAACGCCGGCTGCTTCTGGGAACGCGTTAAGGAGTAAGCGTAAAATTAGTCACAGGGCAGAATAAGCAATGAAAACCGTTTAAAAGCGAGCTATTCGCGAGCTATCGTAAAACTTACAGCCATCCTTGTCTCACGTATGTGATTTACGATGAGTGTGGCTGAGATGGAGACACTGTTACATTGTTAGTGATGTCCCGGAATAGGATAATGTCATATGAAGTAATAATAATAGTTCAATGGTAACAATATGTATTTGACATAGTCGTCATAAATTGTGACATGTGAAATTAAAAAAGATCTTAATGCTTTACTACTATTATAAACTGATTTTTTTTGTTTGTATGAATGAGCTTATCACAGGAACTAGTGATTCGAATGGCAAATTCTCTTTGGGCGTGCGTTGAGAAGACAAAAGTTCAACTTGCGAATTTTTATTTTTATATTCAACTAAATTAAAAACACAAAACTTTTAATTGTACCTACTTTCTATTTTATTTGATTTAGTTTCGACAATTATTGATTCTAAAAAACAACATTTTAAATTATAATATAAATCTACACGAAGATATTGATAATATATATTATACTAGCGGAATGTTAACAATCCTTTTTTATTTAGCCTATGACACTCAACAATAATGTGGCTGTCTATTTGTGAAAAATTTTTTAAAATCGGTTCACTAGATCCCGAGATTACCCCTTACAATTTTACAAACACACAAACTTCACTTCTTTATTAATTTATTTTCCATCCTTACAAAACACCAATGTCGTACTCTATTTATTAAACCTCGCTCGCTCTCTCATAAAGAGATCTATTGTTTCTTCGCCGACATTAAAATTAATATTCAATAACCAGTGTGGATTTTTGTTTTTATTATCGTCGAGACCACCCTAGGAGGTGGTTCTCGGCGGTCTAGCCTATAACCCTATAGGGGATACGGGTAATCAGTCTTGCGGTAAAAACTGAGACTATTACCAATGTGAGTTTACGACGCTAGAAAACGTTTTTGTATCATTTAATTGATTTCTTGTGAGATTGACGACCGCTTGGCGCAATGGTAATACAACTGCCTTCTGCGCGAAGGGTCGTGGGTTCGATCCCCACACCGGAAAAATATATTTGTAATTTACATTTGTATTTTTCCGGGGTCTGGGTGTTGCTATGTATTGTATGTATGTATTTACAAAAGAAAAGTATGTGTATGTAATTTATTCCGTTATCTAGTTGCCATAACACAAGCTTCGGCTTAGCTTGGAACTAGATGGCACTGTGTATAAATGTCCTGAAAATATTTATATTTTATTTATTATTGTTTAGACTACCAAACAATCTCATAGGTCACCTGTGAGATTGTTCATTTTGTTCTATTAACAGTATATTCGTATTAAAATTTCATATGTTATTTTAATAAAGTCGTTTGGTATTAATGCACCTAGGGATTGTGAGTTGATTGAGGAAAAGTCTGCGAAGATGGTGAAGGTCCGCGTGGACTTTCATATAAACTTTAACCCCCCTTTATAACCCTTTTTTAAAATTATGCTTATGTTTTATCTCAGGCTCTAGACCATCTGTGTACCAAATTTCATTTCAATCTTCAAGAAAGGGTTCAGCGGTTCGGCCGTGAAAGTATAAAATCACAATCTCGCAAAATCTGCTATAAAAATAGATGACGCTATTTAATATTTGTCTTGTGTATTTAATAGTTGTATATATTATAAAAATATATATTCCCCAGTGATTCTCTGTGAACAAATATGACTTGAGGTACTTCAAGAAGAGAGCGTACCTCATCGTAAAGGCCACTAAATCATTTTAGGCCTGTCAAGATCCACAAGTTTTCATGGGCGGCGATGACCACTTTCCATCCATGCCATTCCATGTCGCTCGGTGGCCTATTTGCACACTATTTTATAATGTTTTATATATAGGAGCTCAACAGTAACAGATTACTTTACTACCCATCACAAACCCCATTAAAACACGGCATCCAAAACTTTAAAAGCTAATCATACCCCATAATTGCGGAGTTAACAACGACGCTAAAATACAATTTGCCTACACGCAAGCCATTCGACTTTTACAGCGCACGTCGCCCATTGCAGTGATTCTCGAGTTTTTTACAATCTATAATTGCATATTATAAACCAAGTTATGGCTGAAGCCGGACGAAATATAGCACGATACGAATGCGGAGATAAACCTCGATGTTTACGGCTCAAAAAAGAGATTTAAGGCTTTTAATTATAACGATGAGTATGAGTTTCGCGAACGAATGTAAAGTAGGTACTAAGAACTTCTTTTAGCATGCTTGAGACGGCGTATGCTTGATTAAAGCTTATGTTTGATATACAATAGCGGGCAGGCTAGCCGCCAGCCTATTCAATGTATTTTAATCGTATCATACTTTGTAAGCATTTACTAGTTCCCTGAAAAAACCTTACGCGATGCTGGTGTCATCATTTCTTGTGAGATCGACTAAACCGATATTCCGGTTATATGTATATGGTTTAAAAATATTGTTGTTAAAGATTTGAAGAGCAATTTAGGGCAAGTACTTACCGCATCCTGGCTACACATCATTCTAGATACATTGTCAACAAAAATGCTTGGATTTTAAGATAATATATAGTACCCTTATCGTAGAACGTTTCCATATTCGTAAATTATCATTATTATTTATAAAATATATAATATTATCAATATATAATTGATAGGTGATATGATGTTTTTACTTATATATACTAGTAGGTTGTTGGTGGTAAAAATGAAAGAGACATACC
>JADANM010005263.1:7136589-7150911 GCA_026213755.1 Eurema hecabe | reverse complement strand
TACAAGAAAAGGATTAAAAGTGTGTCAATTCGTAAAATATCCCTACATGTATGTATGTATGTTCATCTGTTCCCTCGTAACTTCTAAACCACTAATCAGAATTCGACAAATGACATATCATTAGAAGCGTCTTAATTGTCCGCTGGTTATAGGCTATATAGATTTTCACCAAATTCAATGTGGCGCCCTCTAGCGGACAAAATATACAGAGTAAAAAAATAAAGTTAAGCTAGATATGCCGTGTTTGGTATCATTTTAAAGCGCTTCACTTGTACATTTCGAATATATATATATATTACTAGCATTTGCTTGTGTCTTTACCTGTATTCATGGGGTACTTTTATACTTTTTCAGCGTCGTTTTTTGTCGTAGTTGGGTTTTAGTTTTTTTACTTTATCTTGTTAGATATTGATTCAAGAGAAATATTTATGTCCTAATACATTATACCGCGGGGCGTGGTTAGTTATAAATAATACAATTAAGTGTGTAAGTTGTGCAAGTTTAAATGTCACCTATATATTTTTCTTTAATCAAAGTTAGTCTAATATCATCGTGACATGAAAAATGGCTTAAGTATATCCAGATACGATTATTATTTACAAGCAGGGTTGTTGACAAAATTGTGTCATTTGCAGCTTAATATTCTAGATGATATTTCTTTCGAATGGATAGGCGATAAGAATTCGTAACTTAGCTCAAATAAAGATTTCAAATTGTACATTGTTCAACAACAATTTTACGCATTAGATAAATAAAAATATGTATGTTAGACACACGACCTTAATTAACGGTATAAAAACCAGAATTTTAGATTTTAAATACAATTTTTATCAGTATTAGACCGACATATTATTCCCTTCGATCGATTAGTCCCTTCCTTCTTCCCATGATTATTCTATCAGTTCCTTACTATACAAAGGATTTACTTTACTAGACTTATTATTAAATACATCTAAATGATGTCAACTCAATATAATAGATATTTGATTTGTACAACATTGTAGTTAAAGCTGATGAGCGCTTAAGCCTGTCTTCGGTGAACCGTACCGTTTTACAAATTATGCTACACGCGATCCTGTTCCCATTTCTTTTTCCATTTTTTTCTATCATTTAATTGTTTCTATGGAACTCGCGCCATTTATTTGAAATTCGAATGAAAACGTTACATTGTATCTATGTACTTAATTTCATCATTTTATTTTATTAGGAGTTGTATTCATTAGAATTATTAATATAATATGTAGTTCGTAGAAATGTCTCCATACATAAGAGAAGAAGAAAGAAGAGATAAATTTGCATAGTTAACCGATTCGTTAAACTGAAAACTGTTTTAAAACAAACTATGGGCAGACTTAATAATCTGTAATATTTGTTTAAAATACAATTTTGATATTTTTCTGATTATATCAATGAGGAATAGAATGCAGCGAAATTGTCAGAAATCATGACTACAGAAACAGCTAGTTTGCAGCAAAAAAACATACTTTTTAGAAGTCTTTAATACTTTTTTAAGCCACATACATGGATGAAGTAATGACAACAATAGGTTGGAACTTTTGATTCACTGAAGACTGCTCGTGGTTTCCTCGTGAGTTCGTCCGTGTATGTGAGCGGAGGAAAACCGGTGGGCTTTAGTCGGTAGTGGCAGCCCTCTGGCGGTTATATCGGTCCCCGCGAGACCGATATAACCGCCTTCTTCTCCCCCGAGGAGGACGTACTATCCGTAATATTTCCTCAATGTCTCAAATAAATGGACTACAAGACACTTATCGTGTGAACGAACGAAGCTTATTCAAAGAATTGTAATTAATTCATTGTATATTTACATTGTCGTCGGCGTTTGAGTTCTGTGTAAATAAATATTTGATAAGAGTTGAAATAATGTTCGTGTTAAGTGCTTCATAGAACTTTGAAGTTATAAACATGAGAGCACAATCAGAGCGTCTATACCTAACAACGGTTGGACAAACAAATCCTTTTAAGCTACCGAAATCTTAAATCACTTTCTAAACCGAAATCTTAAATTACTTTCTATACGGAAGATTCTGCAATATGACTTGGGGTGCTTCAAGTTCTTTTTAAAGGGCTGGGAACTTATTTCATAGCAGTTAAGCTCCACGAGTGATCGGGCGGCAATGATCACTTTCCATCATCTATCTTGCCTGCTCGTTTTCCCCTCATTTAATGTATCTAATAAATAACTCACTCTCCTCTCTTAGTCTTCTAACAACTCCTCCTGAGATTCGCAAAAACGTTAACAAGAAATGGCGCAATCGCCTACTTATAAACCATGTGTTATCTCGATCTTTATTTTATTTCAAAGCTGTGCCTCGTAGCATTGTTAATAACGACCGTAAAACATTTAGCAAAATATTCCCGCCATACAAAGTATTCGCTCGTAAAGGATTAGGAACATCGTCACCAACTCGTAAAATGGAAGGCCCATTCGTTTTACGACTTCCCTTTGTATTCAAAGGCCGGTCACACATCAGACCTGTAGATGCAAGGGCAAATGTGTCATGGTATTGTCGTATTGAAATCTTAAGTTTCCTTACGGCCTTCAAAAAAGTCGTCAATCTAGTCAATCATACGGTAAAAGTAAATGTCATACATTTTATGTCGATATTAATATGTAGTTTTAGATTTAAATACTACCTTATTGTGTTGGAAATGCAATTCAAATTGAAGTAAATAAGTACTTATCTAAAATCGACTACAAAAGCATGTCCAAATACATTTAAATCAATCATCATTATTACAAGATATTCACAGATATTACAAGACGTAATATTCATATTATCATTTTTATAGAACCATCACAATAATTAAAGTAGTAGGTATATTAGTTATATTTAATATACAAAATTAATTTCATTAAATTACGGCTTTCGTCGCGCTGTTTCTGTAAATCTGTATATAAATCGTTTGTTTTTATTAAGGATCCAATCTATACAACAGACTTAATTATATAATAATACTAGCGACCCGCCCCGACTCATTCGCACGTATTATACTTACCTATACATAACTGGTTCGCTCTATAGTTTGTATACTTTGTATTATTTATAAGAGGAAGGCTCTCAAATCACTCTATCTATTAAAAAAACAGAATCGGTTGATTAGTTATAAAAATTTAAGCATACATAAATAGTAAGTAGAAAGCGAACCGTAGGTATCCAAAACTGTATAAAAAAAATTCTCTAAAGTAGTATGCCTTTTTTTTGTTTCAACCAATTGAATCAGACGCAGCAAGCAGAAAATTAGTGTTGCCAAGGACTTAATGAATCATAAATCTGAATGGCTACTAATTGGTCGAGCAACTATGTTTCAAATGTCAGATGGTGTTTCAGTTTTTACGCACGACCACACACCTGCTATAGATATGAATATACATGTATTCTGTTGCTAACTGTACTGACTATACGTCTATTATTACATAGTATAAAACAGTATATTTCTTATCTCCGTGCCTATGTATGATCATATTTTTAAAATTTACGCAACCCATTTTCATGCGGTTTTTAATAGATAAAGTGATTCAATTCATAATATAAATATTTGATCGTTCTTTCGAATTTAAAGGACTTCAAGACAGATTTTTATCAATTTCGGAACAGATACCTATAGTCAAGACTATACCTAAAGGGTACTTTTTATATTTATTTACCAGTTATAAATTATTTATACATATATCTATATACAATACTCTGACACATACATGGGGGTATGTAGGTACACATATCACAAAATCCATTGACCTCTATCAATTTTTAGTGGTTGAAATTGTATATTTTATTCGTAGAGACATATTTCCTAAAGGCCGCAACCGTGATGCTACATTATAATAAATTATTTGTTATAACAAAGCCTTCAACAATGAATGGACTGTCCAACACAAAAATATGTAATTCAAACCTCTAATTTCCAACATTATCGCGTTCAAACAAACGAACTCTTCTACGTAAAAAATTGCGGTACATACCTAATTATAAATACTAGTAAAGTTCTTAGGAAACGATTGTCCGTTTACATTTAATGAGATTATTATTAGTTGTAATGTGTAAGGAGATTAATGCCATAGAGGTGCCTGTGTGAGTGCGCTTGCTCTTATTGGTTTGACCCGGATGACCGGGAGTCGCTTCTACTTAGGTATAGTACGCGTCATTTATGTTTAGCGATTGACGAGAATAGCTGCGCATCGGTAGAATCGCGCTCGTAATTGACGTACTGGTGCGAGAAAGACAACACGACTGGGACAACCAATCAACCCTCGCGCACATGACGATCACGCGCCCCGCGCGCCGCGCCGCTACCTCGATACCTTATTATTGACTGCTGCGCAGGTTTCGTTCAGCGCTAAAGATTCGTGACGCGTACTATAACTAATTGTGTTCCGTTGCGTTGCGTATAGTATAAACGGTTCAAAATACCCAAATAATTCTTTCATAGATACTTTATATAATAATATTATTTTTCTCTTCACAAAGGTAATATAAGTATTACACACACATTAACAGATATCACATATTAACAATACATACAAACACCTTTGTGAGAGACTGGAGTCAATACTAGGAACAAACCTTAGACACTATGAACGATTATTTTTTCATAAAAGAATAGGTTTTGTATATGTGGTTGTGTGCATGTGTTAGTGTATATGAATGAGTGTTAGTAAGTGTGTATTAATGTAAGATAATGAATAGTAATGATAGAACGCGATAATCTCAGAATTTGCTGGTCCCAATTGCATAATCAATTGTATTGGATAGTCCATTTATACTTATAACGATCTGCGATCAAAAGGAGCGAAGTCTTTTTGAAAAATATGAAAAATGTTGCAAAAATCTTCCGTTGCGGTATAAACGGTTCAAGATACCCAAAAAGTATGCATGAGAGAATTATTCCCCTTTAAATTATCTAAAAAAGATAAATAAATAGTCTAAGTCAGTGGATATATGTCTGTATTTTAAGAATGATTCGCTAAAAACGTTTCTGTGATAATCAATTTTTGTTATGAAAAAAAAAATATGACATAATAGTTTAAAATATGACATAATAAATATTATTTGAGAAACTTCTTAGTCATAATAATATAAATCGAAGGACACGAAGACGCATGCAACAGCTAGTATTATTTTAAGGAAATATAATATTCTAGTAATACCTAAGCAATTTTCGAAATACAGGGAACACCGACCAAGGAAAATTTATGATAAACTAGCTGTGCCCGTGACTTCGCCCGCGTGAATAATAAGTGACTTTGGGCAGCATTTTTGAAAATGCCTAACCCGCGCCAACAAACGTTCAGCAAGTTCAACGTGATTCTTTAAATTGCCATAATTATTTTATTTATTAACCGATTGACATGATTTAAACACTAAATGTTAAGTGAAGCTTACCACAATATCCTATCATTGAAAACCCCATCTAGATAGGATAAGCCGTTTCTGAGATTAGCGTGCACAAACAAACAGACAAACAGACAAAAATTCCAAAAATCATTGTTTTGGTTTCTATTGCGTTAATAAAGGTCTCCTACAATATTTTTTCTCATATATCTTCCATGTACAGACAGCAACTCGTTACATTTTTATTATATGTATAGATTTAACCTTTGTAATGGACAGTACTTGCTAGGTTATGAACATACATACATACACGCTATAGGTCTCTAGGCAATAAACGTAACGGAAATGCTAAACAATAGAACATAGTGGCCATTAAAGATAAGCGAAGTAGAACTCGCTTTTTGTTGAAGTCACTTAGTTACATATATAGGTACATACGAGATACGCACTTGTAATACAGGTTGTTGAAAAACTTATGTCCGAGCTTGAAGGTTAATATAGATTTCCTAAAAACATTTTCGAATAAAATATCTATAAAAAGTGTATGTAGAAATAACACTTTCATTAACATTTTCGTATTGTGAATTTGAACCAAAATATCAGACGCTGGTAACATTTTCGCTATCAGCTAATTCATAACTTTCGCACTTAAAAACGTAGATATAATGCGTGAATGTGAGCCGGTGTGGCCATGTAAGTAATGTCAAAGTCAATGTCAAAGTCAAATTCAAAGTCAAAGTCAAAGTCAAAAGTATCTTTACTTAACTAGGCTACATTTAGTAACACTTTTGAGTCGTCATGGTAAGTAACATTTACCACCGGTTCGGAAGGCAGTTTCTACAGAGAAGAACCGACAAGAAACTCTGATAGTTGCCCTTTTTAAAATAAGAACATACAATTGTAAATTTAAACAACGACTATTGTAATATTTATAAATGAAAAGGGTCACCGTCCCGCGAGCGTTAAGAAATATCATTCCAAGGGTTTTCATCTTCAATATATTCATTTAATGTATAGTACGCCTTTATTACTGCTCATTGCATAAAATTTTACTCAGTTTATTATTTTTAATTTTTCAAAAAAAGTTAAATTTGATATTTATTGATAATAATAGCTAAATAAGGACTTATTGCCGTTATATATTAACAAGTTCACGGATCGGATATTATTTCTAAACACACTCTATATCGATAACACATAAACACTAGGTATATGCCTAGGTCTGTGGGCGTTTTATGACCTAACCTAGTACTTCCGCGTTCAAAGAGTTCTTGTTACAATGTTAGAAAAATATTAGTTTAACAAAAGTTTTTACAACTCGGTGCAATGATAACACAACTGCTTAAAGTAGGGGTTGTGGGTTCGATCCCCATACTGATTTCGGGGTGTGGTTTTTGCTATATTATCTAGGTATATCTACATTTGTCTTCGTAATTTATCAGTACATTAACCAATACATATAAAAAACGGCATAGTATTTAACGCAAGTAGGTACATACAACCTATACCTACGACATTTTCAAATATTATTGAATAATTATTAATAATTAATCTATACTAATATTATCAAGAAGTAAATTTTGTGTGTTTGTTAAATTATAAGGGTTAATCTACTAAACAGATTTTAAAAATTCTTTCACCAATAGATAGCCACATTATTGTTGTGTCATAGGCTATATAAAAAGCCGAAAAGGATAATTAACATTATGCCCAACGAAGTGGGCACGGGTCAGCTCGTTATTAATAAAGTATAAACGATGTTTGTATATCAATTTTAATTGAAATATTCACACAATAACATATGTTTAAAGTCATCGTGGATTATACACGTTAGGTCTTACAGACCTATTGTATGGACACGTGTATTGAAAGAAGAAATATATCCTTAGATCATTAAATTAAGCTAATAGTCAGACAATCAAGATTTCCTAAATATGAAATGCTTTCAAAACGTTAATTAAGACTGGCCTAAAACTACTAATTAGGGACGTTAGGAATAAAGAATGCTACACCTACTTAAAGTGTTATTTTCTCAATTTATAAAGTATCAGAATAAGCAACTACCAATCGTCTGAACGAAATTGTAAAGTTCCACGCACGTCTACAACCTTACAAATCGCGTAACACTTACAAAACAATCGAACAAAAACCTGAGCCGTACAACGCATGACGCCCAAAAAAATACGTTTCACAGCCGCATAATGAGTATCGAAAATTCATAGGTAACAATAAAACGGTTAGCGCTAAACGGATGTAAGTTTAATCGGATCGCCGGCCGGCCAATGAGCGGCGGCCGCCACGCCTCCGCCGCGCGCCATTGGCCGCCCGCCAATGTTGAATATAGAACCGCTTTTTTCTAACGCCTACAAAGTTTACCGGAGCTTCGGAGGAAATGGAAAAACGCGCGTACAGCGAGCCAGCCCGTTCTCGAGACTGACGCGCCCTCAATGGTCGTCATAGACACACATTCTAATTTCAAAATGTTTTTTTTTGTATGTGGCCATTTCAATTGATTTGTCTTTCAAAAAAGGTTTTACTTTAAAATGTATTGTGTATTGAACGAAATAAACACTCGTAGGTACTTTTTTTATTAAACATACTAAGTTGCACGTAGTTTACAGAGATTACAGTTTTTTTTGTATTAAGAAGCCATTGGAATTGATCTAGGTTTTTTTATGACAGGCTTAAGTGTATAATAAGTTATCGAAGTTAATGGTATAAAATTCGATAACTTATTATAGTAGGTACTGTAAAGTCTTTTTACGTTTAAGAATATTTTTTTATATGAAAGACTATTATATTCACTTGTAGGTATAATGTATTTTGTATTAGATAGCAGATACATATAGTATAGAGAATGAACTATACCTGTTTAAAAAGGCGTTTAGTCGTAGCGTTGCAATTGACAGTTAGAAATTATACAAAAAAAAATAAATGACTAGAGAAAATTGTAGTAAACATCTTCAGGCTTAGTCTAAGCACACCTTAGACCATTACCGATAAAAGATAGAAATTTCATATTCACATTAAATTACTAGTCATTAAGAAGTTCTCATACCATAAGAATATTTAAATGTCTATTGTTATAAAAGTATCATCATCTGTATCAATTTACGTAGGTATAATAATTCTTAACAGTCGTTATTTTTTATACAAATAACTCCATTGGCTCGTATTACAGGCTGTAAAAACCTTATTATAATATATTTATATTATATATTTATAGGGCGTGCGTTAATACAATAAATAATTTACATAATTATGTATATCAGATGCAAAATTAGCGAAACCACTGTAAAACAATTACCTTATACTGCCCAAGACTTATTAATAATCAAGGCAGCCATTTTGTTTCTAACGAGTTTTTTCTGTTATAAAAAAAGCAATTAATTATTTATTATCGATTAGACGAGATCGCAATCAAATGTCTATCTATACTAACGTAATAAAGAAAACAATTTGATTGTTTGTTCAGATTTAACAGGCTACGAAACTAGTTGATAAATTTTAAATAAAATTAGGAACTGATTATCTACTGAGGAATGGACATAAGACCTAAACATGCTTTTTATCAATAAGTAAAGCTTTGAAATAGCGGTAATAGAGTATAAAAGAATGTATGGAAATTTGTAGATACCTACTTATAATCTTGAATTTCATTTTTCTTTAACATCTAAGACAAGCAGACGATTTATCTGTAAATAAAGAGTTGTCATCGCCGCCCTTGGACCATCGTGGATTTTATCGGACCAGAAGTGCGAAATCTTTAAGAAAAAATACGTTCTCTACGTAAAGTCTACTACATGGTAAAAGAAATCTTTCTTAAGGACAAATCAATCACCATTGACGTCCAACGATTCGTTCTGCTTGCTATCACACAATCATAAGATAAGTCACTAGTTTAATTATATAAAATTAAAATCATCTTTCAATATTGATTTTTTACTGAAAAAAACAATTTATTAATAGATACCTATATACCATGCTATTCCAACATGTTCAACATTACCTCTGGCATTGTGTTTAATGAAGAAAAAACGTAACTGATATCAAACCAATACTTATATCGACATTAAGACAGTTTTTGTGAAATAAACCAAAGCTAATGCAAAATGTGAAAGTCGTATAATGTTCGTGTGTAAGTAAATAGTCACACATGAACAGTTTAATTATTAATTGAGTGTAGACATGATAGTTTAATTATGGGATACAAATGAGGTGTGATGTTTTATTAAAAGCCTATTATTAAATTAATGACTGCTATAGGTAATATGGGAATTTAAAGAACAATACATTATTAAGAGATGAATAGACAAGTTAACCCAGATATTAAAGACCAAAAGGTATCAACACTATTTTTCCTGAGGCCCATGTGAATTCAAAAAAAAAACATTGTATCGGTTTTGAACAAACAGTATGACAAATATAACTCACCTATGTATGTATGTATGTGTGTGTATTTCGCTTTTTTTACACCTTTTTTTATTTTATTAGCATTTCTTGGGTCACAGGGATTTGTTTCTTCTTTGTGTACAATAGAGCTTATTATCAATTCTTGTTTTTTTTTGTAAAATAAGTAGTTTTAAGTCTGGCTTATTCAAATCATTTATTTTATTTTATACTTATATTTTTGTAATGTTTTACAATAAAAGTAAAACAAAAACGTAAATACAGCAACACATGAACCAGCACCGGAGCTAAGCCTAAGCTACCTTTAGTAAGCACCAGAGATAGAAAACGAAGGCGATTTTTTTCTATGAACTGGTAAGACGAGCTGGACGCCCTTCTGATGGTAAGACAAACACCAGCCCATAATCAATGTAGTGCTACCCAGAACTTTGTTCCGGGCAGGGGTGCACTACATTGACGCTCCCCAATTTGAGCCATAAGATGTTAAGTAATCACGCTGGCTACAGTGCCCTTCAGACCGAAGCACAGTAACATTTGCACATCACTGTTCAGGCGGTTGAATGTCTGGCACTGTGGGGGTACCCACCGAGTCGGTCTCCTGCGAAAGAGACCTACCCCCGGTATTACTATTATTACAAAATCAGTGTGTTTTCTATAACATATAACTAACCTAAGTTAGCTATTCATTTAACAGAACCTTGACAAATTCACAACATTCAAAGCTGAGCATTCAACTAACATTGTATTTAGAATTAACGAGAAATGACCGAGTCGTGAAAACGCCGTAAATACACCATAAGCAAGGACACTGGTTAATGACGTTGCCACGAGGTGTCGTAAAGCGACACTTTTATATGTGTTTAACTAAATATTATATCTAGAAGACATTAAAATAGCCTTTCTTAAATAAAGGTACCTACTACGAACCTATTGACGACTAGTTGACTTGACGAGACTTCGTACACGCTGTGTCTATGCTACATGTAACTTCAAAAAGGTACATATATCTATACCCTACATATCTATACCTATGTACCCTTTTTTCTGTTTTAAGTGCTTATAATTGCGTTTGAATTTGTTTTTTTTTTTATTTAAATTAGTTGTTTCATCGGTTTCACTAGATTTAAATATGGTTTTATCAAAGAAAAAATATTTTTTAATATAAAACAGGCAACTCACTACCTAGCTGTCAACCTCCACGAGCGTTCATAGATCGAGATGACCATTTTCCATCGGGTGGCTCGCCTGCTCGTTTGCCTCTATTATTATTAAGAAACACACACACGTAGTACCATTTAAACGATGAAAAAACAAAGAATTTCGATGCTGTATACTAACTCAAATTTGTAAATAAATAAATAAAAACCCGACATTGACTTCGATATTTCGTTATACATGCCAAATAAAATATTCCGTCCAACAAGTTGACAGTTTAATGAGTTTATATAAATCGTATGGACGGGGTGGGCGGCGCGAGCGTCCCAAAGATTTAGGATAGCTATAAATTTATCTTGTTTGGAAGTTTATATGTTGGTATGTTTATTTTATTTTTAAGAATCTTTTTCTGCCTACAAAGATCTTCGTAGTGGGGCAAGACGTCTTATTATATTGGACTTATAAAACTAAAAAGATAGTAAAACCCCACTGTGTTCTGCTTTGCCGTAGCAGGTAGGGGTCACGAGCACTACTACAACAACCCTCATATCAGGGTCTTCTACTAACGGTGAGCACACCTTTACTACTCCGCTTACTGCGTTAGAAGGTACAACTAAAGCTATTTACTACGTAAACGATTAATACTTAATAACAGACAATAAACATTGGCATTTTTAATTTACTACCACATATACCTAGACCCTCTAATTTAAAAAATGGAAATATTGTTTACAATATACAATTATGTATTTGTGTTAAGCGATAGTACATACTAGTAGATAGATATCCCACTCTTAGGAGACAAGATAATGCTAAAGAAGTGTTTTTGAACCTAAGACAACTCCTAGGGTTCGACCCAGATTTAAACCCTAGTAACATTACTTTAGCTAACAATAACGTCCCTATAAACACTTCCCGATTAATGAATTAATGAAATAACCTCTAACTAATAATGATTATCGCGTCCGGCGCGAACAAGGAGGCATTGAGACATTCAAACAAACGAAATGATACTTTGTGCGCGTACGTGACCGGGCTGCGCGCGCGCAGGAAACGCGATAACACTAACTGCGATACAATAGAGCTATATTGATCGCCACGGGAAGTGGGAAATGCTCCGCGCTAGGTATATACCTACCTACGTACCTTTTTAACCGACTTCCAAAAAAAGGTAGGTTCCTCAATTCGACTTTATATAGGCTATATTGACAGATATAGTTTTACGTGTGCCGATATGAGTGATACCACTAATAAAACCCACCGGTGTTATTATGAGCGCTTCGGATGTTCGGTTCAGTCTTCAACGAGACCCTAACCTAACTACGTAATTAGGACGACTGGATTTTTTTTCTATCTACCTACCTCATAAATCCTAAAGCAATAAAAATAACACACACACACACACACACACACATATACACGCACATATATACGTAAATGACACATTTTCTCACTAAGCTAGTTTTACTTAAGTTTAACTATTAATGTTAACTTAACGACGCCATATTCCGCAACTCTGTAAGGCGTGACTTAAAGACTATTCATTGGTTAATTTCAAGGTTTTTAGTTATCTATGTGCCCATATTATATTATATCTATAAGTAGATAATATTATACAAATAACATTAAAAAATTTATAGATGTAGGTACATAATTCGTTTGGTGTCAACTAACTTGGAAAACTTATTTATTACATTTGGTGAAGTCAAAATCTATTTTACTTTTAGACACTAAACTAATTTTGATACTAAAACCACATAAATAACAAGAAAAAAAAGTTAGATCACAAATAGTTGACATCAAAACTATTTTTTTATTTTTTATTTGTTACATAACATTACAATATAATTAAACTTAACCTATTATATATTTTGTAACTGACGGCCTTATCACATCAAAAGTGATTTTTTCCAGGCAACCATTCAAACGTTAAAGTTTAACAATATATTTTAAAGAGCGAGACATAAAAGCTACCCACAATAGCTTAACAAACTAGACATCATTAATAACTGTCAAGACGCCACACCCAATGCGCAGACACATTACAATCTGAGCTTCGTCTCTAAACATGGGCCTTATTACGACGCGATAAGGACCACCGTTAGAAGCTCGAAGTTAGTGGACCATGAAGGCGCGCCTTGCAATGATACATGTTATGTATATTATGTACTAACATTGGGTCTATTTGACTCGTAACAAAACGGCTTACGCGTCCATTTGTAGACGATTAAGAAATATCTTATCGTAGATTGCGTTTCTTTCGGTAAAAGGAAGTTCCGAAGGCCCAAAATTTCCCTTTCCGCACTCCTTTATTCCTTTTTGTAACGAATATATCCTTTTTTACTATTTTAAAGGTCGGCAACGAAGTCGTGAGGCAGTTAGCTTTGCGACTGGTAATGGGCGGGGGTTGGTCCCTTAGTGCTAAAACTAGACTAGATTACTAAAATCCTACTAACATTATAAATATTTAAGTTTGTAAGAATGTATGAATGTATGTATGTTTGTTATTATTTCCCGCAAAAACGGGTGGACCAATTAAGTTGACATCAGGTATATAAGTAGATAGACACTTTATATCCCGGTCTTATTGTCCCGGGAACTAGTAATCACTAAGAGTTTAATTATTTAAATACAAAAGAATTAATTCCTATCGCAATTAAAAGTAGCCTCAAATATAATATTTTGCATATATACAATTAAGAGATAATTATTTCTATCGGATTAATTATTGTTTTCTTAATAAATCTGAAACGACCGGTAGACATGCGAGGTCTATGCAAATTTCAATTAAAATAGACTTGCCATTGAATTTATTATAGCTTTATATTTTATATTTAATAATCTGATATTGAATATGATTAATGTTTTCATTATATGCCTTTTTTTTATAATATGAAGAGGGGAGACGAGCTGGACGCACTCCTGATGGTAAGAGTAACGCCAGCCCATAGCCAATGCAGTGCTACCCGGAACTTTGCTATAAAGCCCAACTCCGGGCAGGGGTGCATTGTTATGATTAATCCGTTATAACACCTTTATTATACCCTGCGAAGTCGGGGCTGGCTGCTAATAAGACATAATTGTAGTTTAAATAAGGGAAGTTTATTTCTAAGTTATTCAACCCTGGTCATATTCGCTTAATTTTCATTATCTTGTTCATGTCGGTGTTAAAAGTATCCTACATAGTAATTCAGGGTGTAATCTACTTACATATAAAATTAAAGCTAAATTCATTTAGTAGTTTTTCCGCGAAAGAGTCGCAAATATCCAAACATCGTAATAGAATTTTTCATATTGAATCTCAGTAAGGACTGGACGTAAAACAAATAGGTATTATTACTAGCTGTTGCCTGCTACTCCGTCCGCGTGGACTTTCATATAATACTTTGAAATGGCGTCCATATTA
>JADANM010005263.1:7124680-7136489 GCA_026213755.1 Eurema hecabe | reverse complement strand
TAGCTGTTGCCCGCTACTCCGTCCGAGTGGACTTTCATATAAACTTTAACCTATAAAGTTTTCATTATTTTTAAGATTCGAGGCGGGGACAAATCCAACGAACCAGAAACCATGAAAATTGGTCTAGTCGATCTCGAGTTATAAGCGTTGTAATAAACTCGTCTTTGTTTTATATAGATATAATATAGATTATATATACATAGAATTGTATAAATCTATTGTAATTTATTATAAGCAATTAAGTGGTCATTACTTATGACTCATTAGTGTGCATTTTACTCGCAATCCCAGGATTCTTTGATAAATTATTCGAGAATCTATTAATTTAATAACGATAATTGATAAACTGCGAACAATTAGCACCTCTGTCTCTGTATAAATCGGTATGAATTACACGTGAATGGGAAGCCATTTTGATTTTTCACAGAACAATGCATGTAGCTAGTAAGTTACATTGAATTACGAAACCACATTCGGCGATAGGGATTAGAAAGAGACGTGTAGCTGTGTTTAGCTTTATATAGTGTTTTCTCTTTCACACGTGAAACGACACATTTCAAGTACCAGGCAGACTATTTGTCAAATTTGCTAAGACTATTTGTCATAGCAACGCTTTCTTCAGAGAAGAATCAACAAGAAACTTTGATAACTCTTCAAATATCGAACATTTCGTTCGCTTCAATAAAGATATATTAATTAAGAAAATATTAAGCGTCCATAAAAGCTAGTTTCAAACTCCGTAACTCTAACCCCAGTTAAACTAGACCTGGCATACTCTCATAGTTATTTATAACGTCATAAATATGCACTATCCAGTATAATGAACACATAAACGCGGATAGAGGAATACACATTAAGATATAGCGGCTATAAAACTGATATAAACTTAAGTTTGAGCTGAGCCGGTTGACGGAGCCAATGAAAAGTTTTTATTGCGCCGTCAATGCCACTGCGCTGCATATTTCTTGTTATTTCGTGAAAAGCTGGCCGACTTGCTGGCTGGTTAAAAAGTTTTAAAACTATAATCCGGCTACGTGATAATGGTAGGCTACTCATATTTAGTCTGTGGAATATGTTGTTTTAATTAATGGCTTTTCAATTTGACAGTATTCTCTAAATTTAATATATATATATATCTTTGTTAACGCCAAACTAGACTACGGTAATACGACTTATATATATCGAGCTAGCTAGATCAGTTGTGACGTCTTTCGAAAAATTTTGTCGCCATAATAGTATATTATCACCTGAACCTCAGTTATAGTAGCGGAACTCTAAGGTATTGCCGAGTTAGAGATACCGAATTGGGCAACCACAAACATACGTGTTTCGCGGTACCGCGGCCTCCGCGATGCATTGTTTTTGCAATTTATCTCCTTTGTAAACTTTTGGCAAAGAAAAATCATTATTATTATTTATTTTACTTCTGATCCACCTAGGGGATTCAGTCAAGTCAGTCTTTGTAAGAGCCATATCATCATTGGAGCTGTAATACGCAATTCATAGCTCCAGTAGTATATGCTGAGTTACACTGTTGCAGATCAACATTGCGTTCTTTTCTTCTTCTGTTTTTATTTATACATTGTTTCTATTGTATTATGTATATGTTGTCAAACTCAACAGTGCAGTGCAATATTTATAATAATAACGTAGGGAACACGATCACTTCAAGATAGCAAAAAGTTATCCAACAAAATAGCACGATGGCACCTACATCCTTTAGTCAAATATAAATAAACATTATAACAAACCTTTTAAATATATAAATAACATTTACAATGCCTTACCTAACTACAAATCATGATACACATCTATTATTTATACAAATAGGGTAACCTTTTAAAAACAACATTCAATTGTTTGAAAAAAATAAATAGAATCGACAAGAAATCTAGAAAACTCAGGATATTTACAAATACGGAGACGTTCTTCGAAATGGATTCTAAATATTTTGAATGAAAACAATTAATGCTGTCACGGCTTACCTAATGTGGGAAGTCATACCATTATAATTGTGTAAAATGTATGCATTCCGATCTCATTACCCCATTATTACTATGTGAAAACATTTCTATTCTATCACTTCTAGCTAAACATTCGCTTTATACATTAACCCACTGGACAAAGGTGTGTAATTGTTTTTATGATCATTATCGCGCTACATAAGGTATCCTATTTAGTCAAGTTGAAGAATTTGTTAGTAATTTTAATATATTGGTAAATCTTGGTTTTTATTTACAGGACAGAAAATTTAAATATATAAATAATTTTGAGGTAAAAGTTATGTGATACCCCAACACATTTTGAAGGTAAATAGTTTTAAAAGTTATAAACGTTTTGAAAGTCATAAAGTCGAAGAAAAGTCGGCTGATGCTGAAAGCAAGATACCACCTCCGCACTGTAACAGTCCTGGCAAATGAGTTGACGGCCTTTTAAAAAGGGAGATCAAAATTTGTGAAAAAAGGAAATAATTTATAGCATAGCAGTATTTTACGCAAAGACATATCTACTAAGATGGATTGTTGATTATTGCTCTATACCTCTTACACCTAAAGAGGAAGATAAGCCGTCACAATACGTACACTAATTTAAAAATATAAGCCAAATGCAATTCACGGCGCGTAAGATCCATATAAATGCTAAATGTATTGGGTCATTATGCAAATGTTTCTATGAAACTTTTCGATCCGTTTCCGACGATCCATAGAACACCTGTGCGTTTGCCTTCCTGCTACTTATTAGCAATATACAGAACGCCTTGTTGAATAAGTATAGCATATTAATTTATGATACTGTCTGTCTGCGTGTCTGTTACTATGTCTATGAGGAGATGATTGTTTTTTGTATGAGCATTAGGGAGAAATTGTAAGAAGCTATTGACCTGAGTCAGAATTATGCCGACCTTTGGAGGATTTTAGAAATTGATATTTTAATATTTTTATCAAAATCAATATCTTTCGAAATTAAAATTATTAAATTAAATATTTTCAGGACATTTATACACAGCACCATCTAGTTCCAAGCTAAGCAGACGCTTGTGTTATGGCAACTAGATAACGGAATAAATTACATATACTTTTCTTTTGTAAATACATACATACAATAAATAGCACCCAGGCCCCAGAAAAATACAAATGTAACTTACAAATATATTTTTCCGGTGTGGGGATCGAACCCACGAACCTTCTCGCAGAAAGCAGTTGTGCTACCAATGCGCCAAGCGGTCGTCAAATGTAATAAATTTGTCAAACAAGGTGGTTGGAAGTTGTTATCGTAATTACCGGGAGATTAAGGGAGTTTAAAGCAGTAAGAGTTTAAGCTTAAATTAAATCTTTTCTGGCCTTTAAACTGCAAATTTTTAAATTGTCTTTAAAATAATATAACCTATATAAATAAGTGTCGTAAAAAGAGATAAAATTATCATTTCATCATATCATTATTAATTTTTCAAACAGGTAATATCAATACAACTAGTAAAATAAGTGTTAATTGACTGTACGTTTTCGTAATTTTTGTTTTTATGAAACTATCGAATTTAACTCCGGATATAATAACTACGTTCATATTAAACAATGCTCTAGTGTAATCGCATCCATACATACACATCCGTGGATTCGCTCGTGATCTGAAATCTAATTTTTAATTTTGCATTTTGAAGAATCGATCTCATTTTATTTAGCATTCTTATAGTTATCGGAACTAAGTGTTACTACGCCGATAGAATATTAATGTATGACAATAAAAACAAATCTACTGCAAATAAATTTCATATTACCTAAAGTTTATTATTAAATAATTATTTTTGAGAATTTTAAGAGCTTCCGACGTTGGAGGGCATAATTTTTGAACTAGCTGTACCTTAAGTTAAAAGAGACCTTAATATAACTTTAAGGGATTATAAATACGACTTGGGGACCTTCAAAAAAAAGCGTACCTATCCTTAAAAGGCCGGCAACACACTTGTGACAACGCGAGTGCTCATGGGCGGTGCTGATCACTTAACATCAGGTGACGCGCCTGCTCGTTTGCCCCTATTACATAAAAAATAAACCTACTTTGTTACCTCGGACTCTATGTAGTGATTACTGCACTATTTTTCTACTAGAAAGATGTAATTGTCCTAAATAAAATTCCTTAATTATGGCAATCGGATTCAATGTAAGTTCTTGCGGCCGGCGCCTCGCGCGGTTATAAGGTTTCGTCTACCAATTGATTCTAATTTCTATCATTTACATCTTTGCTTACCGATGTTTATACTTATACTAAAACTAGCCACCTGCCCCGGCTTCGCTTCTATATAGCATCTATTACACATGTAAACCTTCCTCTTGAATCAATCTATCTATTAAAAAAAACCGCATGTGAATCTGTTGCGTAGTTTAGAAGATTTAATCGTAGGTACTTTCTCTCTCCCATAGGGAGGGATATAGATCCCTATATGGAGAGAGAAAGCGACTTTGTTTTATTCTATGTAGTGATGAGGTAATGTTTATTAAACTGTAGAGGTAATCCTTTGATCATGAAGTATAAACCGATTATGATACTATTTTATTAATAGAAAGATATCTATTAACTTAAATAAATTTATTAGGTACTTTAGAATGTGTATTATGGGTCTTTTTAGGAGCTACTGTAAATCAGCGTTGGAGCTGTTAATACCCAATTCGCAGCTCCAACATATACTGAGAGGTAACCTCTTGTATAACAACATTGTGACAACTAAGCAGTCTTAAGTACATAATAAAGATTATAATATTAAACTTTTAGTATAGGTTACTATCATCATTTAAATTCTATAAGGCCGATACACCTATTTAAATTAAATTCAAAACTTTATACTTTATAGTACAATAATTTTATACAACATCATTAAACTGTAATCGCCTTAAGAATTCTAACTAGCTAGCTACTTCTATGCGAAAACATTCCCTCGCAAAACGCTGCACTTTTATTGTTTTCCGTCGGCAAAATTAAAGCATTATTATAAAAAACAGCCAAGTGCGAGTCGGATGCGCGCACAAAGGGTTTCGTGTTATAATGTACTAGCTGACGCGTGCCCACTTCGTTGGCCGTAATGTTAACTATCCTTTTTGGTTTTTTATACAGCCTATGACACTCAGCATAAATGTTGCTTTCTATTGTTGAAATATTTTTTAAAATCGCTTCAGTAAATCCCCTTACAATTTAACAAACGCATAAACTTTACGTTATTAGTATAGATGTATAGATAATAATGTTGTCATATTTTTTTATAATAACATATTTCAAGCGTTATCGTTATAAAGATCGACATCGAGCCAAAAAAAATTAATTGTACCTATGCTTTTATTGTTTTCTTACTAAGTTGTTTTAGCAATACATCATTTGTAAATATTTCAACTATCTGACTATCACGATTCAAGAGATACAGCCTGATGACAAACGGACGGACGAACTGCGGAGTCTTACTAACAGGGTTCTACTTTTTACCCGTTGTGCATGGAACCCTGACAACCATGCAAAACAGTCAGTCGTAAAATATTGTTGGCAATCGTAAAACGAGTGTCCCATTAAAAGTCGCCAAGCAAAATCTGCCGAGTCATTAAAGCTTATCGATAAAGATTACTTTGATATGAATCATTAGTGATAAATGCGAGTTTAAAATTTTTACATGTTTGTTACTCTTTCGCGTAATAACTACTGTATGTACGTACGTAGCTTACTACGTAACAACTGATTTTGTTGAAGTTTCGTAAGCAAATAGATAAGACCTGGTTTTATTGTAGTGAGTACCTTTTTTTAATAAGGAGATGCTCATGCATACCTGCAGCATTCGGGGTTAGACTGTAGTATATGTCGGTCTATTAGCGACTAGAATCTTATTTTATTCCGCAAAACCGCAAAATGTTAGGTTCGAGGGTACTCTTGTACTCTCAATCCCGTCAGCGAGTTAGATTATTAGTTAGATTAGACACTTTTTTGTGAGGAAAAAATCTCCTTTCGGATAGGAACAACGGAATTCCTACCCGTTGGAAAAAAAAGATACATAAAGAATATGTTCTTTATTTTGATATTACAACAGATACGTATAATTGAAAATTAAAAACTCATTATCGACAATAATCTTTTAAGATTTCGCATCATCAAACGAATATTCAATTCGAAGCTCTTAATTTTATAAGGCTTATCGTAAAATAATTGCAATAAAACTCCACACCTGCCCCACGTTACACGGAAATCGTTAAATGTAGTATTTAAAAAAGTTTTTACTCTTGAGTTTATTTTTTATCTTGCAACCTTTGTTTCATGATACTGTCATTGCAATTTTTTATGACTGGTAAGTTAGGTATAATACGCTATAGTACCTACTGGTCTTGTGTGGCCGCTAATAAAACGGCGAGTTCTGAATCACGCTTATGAAATGTTACTG
This sequence comes from Eurema hecabe, assembly GCA_026213755.1. Classification (NCBI taxonomy): domain Eukaryota; kingdom Metazoa; phylum Arthropoda; class Insecta; order Lepidoptera; family Pieridae; genus Terias; species Terias hecabe. Next base: position 7,130,080 of record JADANM010005263.1, on the reverse strand, counting down.
ACGAAGAAAAATTACTTTCTATTTCTAAAAGATTTATCAAAATTGCTTCATTCTAATAAGCAACACAATTAAAAGAAATTAGCTCTACGTCCTTTTAGTACAACGATTGAAGTATAGATTTATAAAAAAATATTTCCTTTTTAGGAAATGTAGGTTTCATACCTACCGATAGACCGATTTGACAGTTCACCATACAAATCTGTCAAAATTACACTTGCGGCGTGCTTAAGTTGGATTTGCGTATGAGCGGCTAAATAGCCGAAAGATAACGAAACAAATATCTTCGTAAAGTTTCACGTGTATACTATTAGTAGAATAATGTATATATACATATATCACCACGTTTTACTAGATTTATCTAGTTGGCGTTTGTTCATGTTTAGACAAGTGCCCGATAATAGTCACACGATACACGTTCCTATGATTTACTTAGAGAATATTGTATGCACTGTTTGCTTTAGTCATTATAAAACACGTACTACAAACTTCGAAATAATTAGAAAAATTAATTTCGTATGCTATTCACGAATACTAAAAACTTTCCAAAATTATCTTACACAATTTTTAGTCTATTTATATAAATAATATAAAGCGTGTAGATGTAGTATTTATATTATTATATTATGTATCATATTATTTATTACTAAATGCGAAAATATTTTAAATGGTCCCCTTAAGATTTATTTTTGTTTGCAATCGATGTTATTATGACTGTTTGTTTTCCGATGAAATAAAAATAAAAATAAATAAATAAATATTTGATTGTCTCTGGACTTTTTAACCGACCTAAAAAAAAGTGGTGGTTTCTCAATTTGACCGTACCTATTTGCTTTTAAATATTATCTATTATTTTTTTTATTTACCTTCACCTGTTCTTTTTATAAGCCTTGCCTGATAAAAATTATCCTAGAAAGTGAACAATACCGCCTTTTTTCAGATCCTCGGATTTTTATTTCAAAAAACCTAGTAAAGTATTCACTGTATTAGTTCGTTTGATCTGGTTCAATGTAATTATATGTAGTTCAGACACGTGTGATACTGATACTGGTACATAATCACTGACAAGTGGACGGTATCTTTGCAGCACTTCCTATGTGATTGTATCATTATGACGGCGAACAGCGGATTATAGTAAAGAATTTGTATGACTCACAACTAGTCAAATGAACATTAGTTCTCTCACGTACTCATGTTATATAGTTCTTCCTACTAAACTTTAAATAGTATAAAGTCCCTTTTTCTGTCTTTTAAGCATGCTGACCCGGCGAACTTTGTTTCGCCTTAATGGCTATACATAAGTAGATTGTGTTATTTTCATTGAAAAAAATACAAAAAAATTAATTACCTAGCTACCTAGTATCTTGTCCGTCTCCTGGCTCTAAGCTACGTCCCTACCAATTTTCACCCAATCCTGTTCTGCCGTTCTTGAGTTATAAGTGGTGTAACTAACACAACTTTCTTTTATACATATAGATAATGCAACCGATTTTCATGAGGTTTTTTATCGTATAGTGAATCAAGAGGAAGGTTTATGTGTATAAAATATGCGTTAATGATGGTAAGACCGCATGCCGAAGATTATATCCTATCTTTCTGTTTTCGGTGAAAGAATTTTTAAAATCAGTTCAGTAGATCCCGAGATTATCCCTTACAATTTAACAAATACACAAACTACTTCTTTATAATATTAGTATAGATTAAATGATGATCGTGCAACCCTCTGTTGGGATGGGTCTGTCATTGCTGACAGGACTATTATTGCCAATAAGCTTTTTGATATCGTGTTGTCAGTGCATGAGCACTGCTTGGCGTTTTAGTCCATCGATGACAATATCACCTTCCTGCATTATCATTTTTTTCTACTATAATAATTTCTCTTAAGGAAATGTTCCACGTATAGACACAGTCTAAAAGGAAAACTACTGGACAAAAACTTCTTGTGTCAAAATCATTTAATTTCTCTTTCAAGTTAAACATATTCTTACATCCAGCTTAGTAAAGTCGTGCGCGCCTAATAGCCCTTGTTACGACCCGTTACGTGACCTGGACATAGTTCAATCTAGACTATTATTCACTAGAACAAAAACCTTTAAAACAAACGAAGAATACAATTACATTTTTGTTAGTATTTCTCTTAAATTTGGTAGAAACGTCAATTTTTCTTTGTAATAGCTGTTCAACGGGCAAAAAGAAAAGAAAAGATCATTAAAATTAGTAAACTTGTTCCCGAGCTATACAAAACCATATCAACATACAAATAAAGCAATCCAACTACCACAGTACTGAACGCGATACATTCTCAACATATGTAAAAAGTTAATTCTTGAATTTTAATTATTGACCAACTTGTTACGAATGCATACCGCGATATCGCGATTAATTAATTTTTTATAGCCGCTTTCCTAATTAGCAGGACACGAGAGTACAGTGGAGCAGTCACAGCAAATTATGTATGACCAAGCTCTGATTGATTAGCACACATTGATTATACTATCAAAGTATAACGGTGATTAAAATGTTGGTGGTTGAACTGGTATTTAAGGTGAAAAAGGTGGATAAAATAAAATTTGAAAGAAGAGCATAGAAATGAGATGATCTTTTTTCTCATCATCCTAGTTATATTGTTTTATACTTTTTTACTTTGGTATTGACATGGGAACGTCAACTACTTTAACGCTAGGAGATTCTATAATGCTGATTACCAAAAATTTTTCACCAATTAAAATATTTTTTAATTTCTTGCTTATGTACCGCTAAAATGTTAAAAGAAGCAATGTATATAATCTCTAATAAGTCTGAAGTTCGTAATTACATTATCAAATCAAATTTCATCGAACCTCATACATTGATGGAAATACAATCTAGAATATTCTAGATCAATCTAGAATACACGGGGTCTTTGAGAGACCCCCAGTAACAATTAGTTCAAATGTTAATTTTAACTGGCAAACTTAGATGCCCCTTAAATCTAGATGTTGTATAGAACAAAGATAGCCTAGTTTACAATGCACTGTGTCGCTAAGATATAAATGTAATCTCTTGTTGAATTTATGAGACGGTAATAGTTATTAATTGTGCAGATTAGATATAGGGATCGCTTCTTTGTCTGTAGTTCAATGAATTTACAATTTACGTATTATTTCATTGTTCGTGGAACTTGTAGGTTATGTTCAAAAGAATTAAAGTATGGGGAATTCTAATTAGTACCTAACTCTTAATAAAAAAATATAGTGAAGACACGAGGTGAAAAATTCAAAGAGAATCTATAGGTTTCTAAATCCAAAACTCCCGGAAATTTTTCCAAGTAAAAATACCAAATGACTATCTACTATAACAGTCTTTATAAATGTATCCATGAATATATAGTTCTATATCGCTATATACATCTATATGGATATAAAAAACTATATCTTCTAATAAAACGTTCGCAGTTTCGAAGTTCACGCGTGTCTATTTACAATGCAAAGGTGGCGACCGAATTTGATGAAATTGGCGAAACTCAATTACCGTCAAATAGGTTACCAGGTGTGGGTCAGTGATTGTGGAGGGACCTCGGGGCGCTGCGGGCACCAACTCAAATTGACTTCATAATGCACTCCCGACTTGACTTGCTACATGTTGATAAGAATTCCTATAGAGCAATGTTAACCGTCGAAATTTAAATGTCGTTTTTTATCTTTACTTCATTTGAAATGATAACTCTGATAGGTGTGACAGAGGCAGACAGATCTTGGCTTTTTTGTTACTTTCACATCTATGAACTTTTTTTAAATAATAGTATAGGGGGCAATCGAGGTAGCAAGCATGTCTGGAGTGATTTGTCGACTTTTTAAGATGAATAACGTTCTCTTCTTGAAGGACCTTCTTATTGCATTGGAAATACTGCGTAAGAGAGTTAAATCCATTACACTAACTTAAATCCATTCGCATTAATATTAGTAGTAGTATGAATTCGTATTGGTAAAGCAATTTTCATAGTTGGTTAAGATTCAATGACTGTTTTGGAAGCCGAGTATGTTATGTATGTGTTATGTATATGCAATATCATAGATATGTTCGCGAAAAACTAGTTGAACTATTTGAAATGACGGTTGAGGTGGATACAAGCTGGTGCTTCTATAAATATATATTTTTAAAGTACTGTTTTTCGATATCGAATATTTTATCGAACGTACACTTCTAATAAGGAAGTTGAATTTGCAGGTGTGAACTATTAATAAAATTAACATTTATCTATTTAAAGTAACGGGATATTTTACACTTAATGTATGTTTATAAAATACGAATACAACGACATTTTATATCACTTTAATAGGAAATCATAGGAAGGGCGCTGTAGCCAGCGTAATTACTGGGCTAATGAGTCTTAACATCTGATGACTCAAAGTGGGGAGCGTCGGTGTAGTGCACCCCTGCCCGGAGTTGGGCTTTATAGCAAAGTTCCGGGTAGCACTGCTTTGGCTATGGGCTGGCGTTACTTTTACCATCAGGAGTGCGTCCAGCTCGTCTCCCCACTTCATATTATAAAAAAAGGACCGTAGGGGTCACGGGCCCCTTCGCAGACTCTTCCGCGAGTTGTTCTAAGGTCATGTTGATCCAAATCATTAAGGAACCCAGCTCGTGTGCTCCGTGTTACACCTGGTTTTTAATAAATAAATAACCTAAGTTTGCTTTTCAACGACTTTGTCACGAACAATACAACAGGGAACTAAAACCAACAATAACAAGATGTAAGCGGGCGCGTTTATATAGACTTCTATACTGATATACAATATTATTTAGCAAATGTAGCATTATTGGTCATAAGTTGTGTAGATGCGTAAATAAATGTATAGGAAAATTAAGTTTAGAATAATTATAAAAATAAATGTACTATAGTATTGAAAGCCATTCTGTACATTAGTACAGAACAGTAAAATAGTAAATAAATAAATTAATAGTCTGTGCTTAGCATTATAGCTTGTCTGTGGTATGTACTTTCAAATCATTTGTTAAAGGTTTCAATATTTGTTGATCTTTGACTAAACTCGATTTTAAGTTTGAACAAATAAGCCATTAGAAATTTATTTTGTTGTTATGTACCATCACTGTGTTATTATTTAACATCGTCGTAATAATTAATCATCACCATAATAATAATAATACAATTATCTCTTCTTAATGATAGTAAATATATATCTAAACATCTTTACATAAAACTCTTATTACCTCTACTTTGCTACGCTGAAACCTATCCTAGGTTAAACCTCTGTTATTCCAAACCCTTACAAACCAATACAATAGATTCAAAAACTTAGAAAAAATACAAATAGATTCAAAGTCTTAACACCGCGACCGTCCTTACCTTAGAACGCCGGACGCCACGCCAGAACTCAGAATGTCAAAATACAATCAACAAAC
>JADANM010005263.1:7109812-7124670 GCA_026213755.1 Eurema hecabe | reverse complement strand
TCCTCATTTACGAGCTAGGCCCTCCACTGACATGTATCTGATCATTCTCGTCGTAAAACTAAGCTGAAGCTATAAACGAGGTTTTATTCGCTATACGTGTAATTATTTGTTGTTTGTTTTCGGTATTTTTATGCTCGGTAGGCTTTTACGAGCGTCTGAGTGTCGTGGTTAAGGCTGCGTGCAGAATAGTCGGTGTCGCGACGCTAGCGAATAACGTATAAATTATAATTCTTGGAGAAATGTTACCAGTTCCAAAATATATAATCCAATTCCCTTTTTTTAATTGAATCTATAAATCCTGGCTACAAACAATACCTACAAACTATATTCTTTATTTTAATTAATCTTATACAATAAAGTTTGTCGAGTTTCTTTTGAACTACTTTCTTAACAATAACTCCACAAAGCCTTTGCAATGGGTAATTCATAAAGGTACCTTAAAAATCGAGCCACAAATAAAACCACAACACACCTGTTTACAGCTCAGGCAAATCACGAATCTTATTTCATTATTACTTATGTATAAAATCCAACTAATAAAATGTTTCATTGCGATAGAGATCGGATATGTGTGCTGCAACCTTTAGGGATATTTAACGAGGCTCAGTAGTGAAGAGGCTCACGACAAATTGCCCTTAAGGCTATTGAACTTAATCTATGTACAAATAGCACAAGACAAACGCATCTACTAAGTTGTTTGAAGAGCGATTTTGTTAATATATAAATGAATTGTATAGTCATTAGTTAAAAGTATTGTTCTTTAAACGGCGGGGCTTTTTAAATTGGACGGATTTTTGCATTCTTTCGTTTTTATTTTTTTTAAGTTTTTTGAATTGAGTCTAAACTACTTAATTGTCTATGATATACTACCTACTATAACTTTAAGAGTTAGTTTTTTAAGGTGAAAGAGTTAATCTACTAAATTGAGTTAGAAATTAATTTAAGTGATATAATTTGAAATTACCCATGAAAAACGATGTTAAAAAAATGTTACCCTATTCTTAGAATGAATTTACCGTTTTGTCCTATAGTAATAAAATAAAATAAAAATATTTTAATAGTAACTAAATTTTATCACCTACCCTTTCAATTTCTTGTATTATTAATGTTTTCTCTTTGGGTTGCCTGTAAGAAATCACTTCAAGTGATAAGGTAAATTACAAGTAAATTTCTTTTATTTGTCTAGTTGTTATTATCCCTTTGTTGTAATAAAGGGTAAAATAAATAAATAAATTAAAATATTTTACGCCCGTTATTTACTTAACAAATTTATCTATCGTCAAAATTTAACTAAAGTGTTTGACTCGGCTTATTTATTTTGATACCGAACAAACATGTAAATACGTAATTTACATATGTTTAATATGTTATCAATATATCAATTTAAATAACATTGAGTTAACAAGATAACTGGATAATTTAAAAAATATACCTTTGGTTGCATTTTTATTTACACACAGAAAAATTTTAATATCAATTACCGAATTATGGAACTTAAGTCACTCTAATAAAGAATCGGAACAAACATCAGTTCACTGTATAGTTGTCTAAACACAAACAAAAAAGTTTTTATTTTTATTTCAAGTCACGCAATACTAGTCAAAACGTCGATTCTGTTCTGTGTACAGCTTTAGGCTCTTTTCGACCTGACAATACCTATTACCCTTTAACTTAAATAAGCTATAACTTTCTAGCATTATTCGTCATTTCAAACTATTAAAATTACACAAGAAATATATTCAAAACTTTAATATTTTTAATACATATTTAACTGCGAAATAAAACAATAATATAAATTTTATTTTTCCGCCGCTTCGCTTCAAAAACTAAACCCACCTGTTTTAAACATTGCTTTTTATTCAATTTAAGCTCATAGGATGTTGTTGCAGATAATTAAAGTTTTATGCTTATCTATAAAACTTTTCTAATAAATTTCCTTCGGTAATTACCGGAAATCAATTGGATATGATCATTATTATTTTTCATTCGTTTACTTACTTAATACGATACTAGACGTTCCCCGCGTTTTCACCCACATAGTTCCAGTTCCCAGGACAATATCGAGATAGAATCTAGGATCTAATCTTGTCTAGCATGTCGAATTTTAACAAAATACATTGAGCATTATTTGCGTTAAAGAGAAAATCCAAACATACATACTCACCAACTTTCACATTTATTATGAAGATTATATAAATAATAATTAAATAAATATTTTCAGGACATTTATACACAGCGCCATCTATTTCCAAGCTAAGCAGAAACTTGTGTTATGGCAACTAGATAATGGAATAAATTACATATACATACTTTTTTTTTGTAAATACATACATACAATACATAGCAACACCCGGACCCCAGAAAAATACAAATGTAAATTACAAATATATTTTTCCGGTGTGGGAATTAAAGTTTATTAAGTTTTATAGCGTAATATTTGTTTTTTACATAAGACTTTTTGGTGGTTAAACTGTTTTGGAAAGTGCTTTTTATTAATTGAAAACAAAATTTATCATGTTAATTTCTGAATCGCGCTTTCAAAATGCTAAAAAGCTTATTTATAATAATATATATTGGCCTGACGATCGCCTAAAAGGGTTGAGCAAGCGGTTTTCCGGTCGAAAATCCTGCTTCTCATTCGATGAAAGGAAATACTTCCAATCCAAGATTAAAGTCAAAAGAATACCGTTACATATATAAGAAAATACACTCTTAAATAAAAATTAATAATTTTAAGTGATAATAAACAAATAAAATATATCAACTTATAAAAAAATACCCATAAATTGTAGATCTAGTAACGTTAAAAGATTCACGAAAAACTAAAACCTGCCGCCTGAATATGAAGCCCATCTATCTGCACACAAAATATCACATACTACAGTAACAAAACCGTATCCCTTTACGAAACGCCGACCTAGCACGTCCACTGCGGCTTATATTAAACATTTCATACGCGCAGCGCTCGCATAAAACGCAATGTAAAACAAACAAAAAAATACACGACGCGTCGCGCAGAAGTAACAAATCAAACCAAATATATTGGTTATAAAATTGCAACAAGTATACGAAATGGACTCGCTTTGAATGTGTATCTCCACTTCGGTTTATGAGCTATAAACGTGCTTTTACGATCGCAGGATAATACCATCCAGCTAAAAGGGTTCCGAGGTATCCTACGTACATACATACACATCGCGAACTAATTAAACGAATCCATACGCGTTCTAAAGGTTATTCTATTGTGGGATACATCATACAGTCAGACAGTAAAGTTACTTTAACTTTATTTGAATACGGGTCGTTATTTTGTTAGCGGAACAAAATTGTATATTATATGTACTATAAAAACGTGCTGCTAACACCTTCATATATATACAGTTTTGGCTTCAATTACGGCGTACCAATTCATTATTAAAGGTCTAACATTCTATGCGTTATACGTCTATACATAACATAGAAACTATTTAAACATTGTAGTCTATGAAAACAATAACCGACTTTTATAAGTCGTTTATAGGATTTGTATATAATGTTAAAGGAAATTAAATTTGCGGGTCACGGACAAAAGGGTTATCTGCATAATCCGATGACCCCTCTGCCACTTAACAATAACTATTCTTGCAGACGCTCATATGAAACAGGCACGCGTTTTTATATCGTAGTATCCTATGTTTTAATCCAGGGTATCGTCTATCTACAGGCCAAATTTTAACTAAATCGGTCCAGTCGTTTTGCCGTGAAAGAAAGATAAACCCAGACAGACGGACTCACTTTCTTATTTAAAATATTAGTATGGATATTTCTAGTCATTAAGAAGTTGGTCCAAAGCAAAATGTCTTTGTATTTTTTAAGTATTTTTTTTCACTTTATTTCAGTAGCTTTATTCACTCAAACAAACTGAAACCGCTCATTGAATGCCCTTTGATTCGTTTTATTGTTCATAATAACATTCCATTCCACAATTAACTCATTGCTTTAATGTCCCGATGATCTTTGATATTGCCGTGTATAAGATGCAAAATTGTCTTTTACGATTGCATTGCAAGAGCTTTTATGGCTATTATAATGGTTCATACTGGTTACATAGGTACAACGGGAGGTAATAAGTACCTACTAAATAGTTACATTAAAAATTAAAGGCATACTTTCTGAATTTTTCTAATCTATACTAATCTATACTAATATTATAAAGAGGAAAACTTTGTTTTTTTGTTTGTTTGTTTGTTTGTTTGTTTGGTTGTAATGAATAGGCTCAAAAACTACTGGACCGATTTCAAAAATTCTTTCACTATTCGAAAGCTACATTATCCACGAGTAACATAGACAAAATTTTATTTTGGAAATAAATAGGGTTCCGTAATATATTTGGGTTTTTCGGACACAAGGTGTAAAAAATCAACCAGAAAAGTTACTTATTTTGCGTACGCTGCCTAAAGTATAAAAGATAGAACTATGAAATGTTCTAATTAGTTGTAGATCTTATAAATATCTACAAAAAACTCCGCGACACACTATACCTATCTATGTCGAGTGAGGCACAACAACCATTTTTTAAATCAAAAATCTTGAATTTTTTTGGACTACTTTTTAACGCATTTATTTTACTCATTCTATTAATCCTTATCAAAATAATTTATTTCATCATTAAGTACAGTTAAAGTAGATGATATTTGGTCTTTGAATGATTAAAATTGGATGTTTAGTGTCGAAGTTATGGCGAAATTAAAATATCACGATTTCTGCTGCACGGCCCGTTGCGAAGTGAGCGTCTCCAAGGCGGGGGTGCGCGTGCGGGAGGGGAGTTTAGATCTATGAGTATAATATAATATACTATATGCGTAAGCTCTGATATCGCGTAATATAAAAGTGTTCCTATTATGTAACCGTTGTAATACTCTAAAATACCCGTGCTGAGCCGGGGCGGGCTGCTAGTTCTCTTAATAATTTGAATATTTCGTCAGGACTTTATATGTATATAGGAAAAATATATTTAAACGGACATAACGTGGTTAAGACTAGAAGACAACTAGTTTAATATAAAGGTCTAAATATAACTTGATTTAACGAAACATAGATTTTCAGTTTAGATATGTCTTATCAGTTGTGTTGTCAAAATCAGCTGTCTATGTTCATTTATAAAGGCGAGGGCCCGTCGGCTTAAAAATTATTATTAATTTAAACGTTTAAAACTTGCTTATGTCTATACTAAGCTTGTTTGTGTGAAAGCATTGATCACAGAAAACATATTTTTGTGTTGTATAGTCTAGGAGCTTATTGAAGCATCAGTGAAAATGTTTGCAAAAACGGGAACTATTAATAAGTCTTATGCGTGCACTGCGTAAATAGCTCAAGACACCCGAAATTCTCTCTCTTTTAATAGTTTTAAAAAAAGTCCGCGATAGTAGATATTATATGTCAATCTTCTTAGATTGACGCACTATAACCATTTTACATTATAGATACAATTCATGTGAGAAAAACATATAGGTCTTAATAAATAAATAGACGAAGACTGAAACAGCAACAATGTTGCTAGCATAGCCATGGCCATACCTTCGGAAATTTATGGTTTTATAACCTGTAGTAATGTATCATTAGTGACGAGACAGACAGTACTGAGGTGCTAATCGCTCTCAATGATGTATGTCGCTTCAATATGAATAATGAATGACGCTCATTCGGAATGCGACTTAAAATGCTCTTGACTTCATTAAGCGTTCCGACTCTTTTAATTGGAGGGGTTTTTGATGTTTTTTATTAAGTTGAGGTGAGAAGGACGCAGGCTCAGTACTATATTCTACCGGGACACCATAGCGGTGCAACGAGTTGCTACCAACAAAGTGTATACCTACAGCTCTTCGTAACCAAATAGACACCAGGTTACTAAATCTCTACAGAGTATACATTTTGTTGGTAACGGCGGCTGGTTGCGCGGCCATGGAGTCCCGTTATATTTCACCGGGAGCCCTAAGAGAGTTTAAACAGTCGAACCGCTGACTAGACGTTTAGAAACGCTGAGAAAACCACGGGGCGCGGGTAGTTTTCGCATGAACTAATAAAACAAAATTATCAATTTTTCTAAGAACTTTCAGCATTGCCAAGTATGTTCTTAATTAAATCAAATTTCAAAGATTTCACTTTATTGAACGCTCAAGGCTAGGCCGGTACAATCGTACAAGGTGCAAGAAACATCACAATTATGAAAAATGAAATAATAATTATTATTTCATTTTTCATATTTTATTCATCATTATATCATTTTCTATTATAATAGAAGTCAAATTCAATACTTCGGTAATTAGCTCACTTTTGACAACCCCGTTTAGTTTTGTTCCTGTAGCACGACCAGGATAAAAATGGCCATCGCGTATATATAACTACTAGCTCTTGCCCGCGACTCCGTTCGCGTGGACTTTCATATAAACTGTGACCCTCCCTTTCCTCCCTTACAATCCTCAAAAATTGTAGCCTATGTGTTATTCTGATGTATAAGCTATATTGTGGTAAAGTTTCATTCAAATCCATTCAGTAGTTTTTACGTGAAAGAGTAACAAACATCCATACATCCATACATCCATACATCCATACTTACAAACTTTCGCCTTTATAATAGTAATAGGATAAATATATAACTATAAACTTTGTATAAAAGATTAATAAAATATATAATATACTTTCATACAAACTCACGAACATACTTACAAACTCTCTCATAAATAACAAATAACAATGTCCTACCTATTTTCTTCCCCAAGTTTTAATCTATCTTCGCTTTAAATTTTATTAAACTCTAGCTAATAATTTCGCAGCCTATTTAATACAAACAAACGTTGAACTATATCTTCTAGAACATAATTTTATACATTTAGCTCCAAACACGAGGTTTACGACATTAAGTTGACACGAAGTAAGGAGCGTTGTCTCTTTATGTCCGGTATCTTATCTAAGCTACACGATTAATAAAACTTGCTGCGACCTTGCCCGACACTTGTAATAGGGAGCAGACTTGAGAACTTGTAATAGGAGTGGTTGGATAATTAGAAACACTACTATACTTCACCGCAGTAGTCTATATAATGAAATTGAACAACAAATAGCAACATCAATATGATCAACGATTTATCAAGCATTTTCAACACTATGAATGTGAAAGTTTGTAAGAATGTATGTTTGTTATTCTTTCACACAAAACCGGCTGGACCGATTTAGTTGAAATTTGGTATGTAGATGAGTGATATCCTGGATAAACACATAGGATACTTTATTTCCCGTTATTGTACCGGGAACGGAAACTACGCGGTTAAAACCACGGGGCACAACTAGTGTTATAAAATAGCATTTAAATCAGTTTTAAGGACTACTAGAGGACAATTAATTAGAAGCAACAACAAAAAAAGTTTAAAAATCTATATAATATATTTTTCGTTCATGGCAACCCTAAACACATATCCTTCCGAACTGTGAGGATTTAATGACGGGTGTTCATAAAACAGCGATCAGGCGTTAGGGATATCACACTCAAAAAAAATTTTTATATTTTTATTTGACTGCGAGAACTAGTTTTTATTCAACGTTCAGTGAATAATTTTTTATTAACAATTAAACAATCAAACTATTTAACTTCAAAATTAAAGTATATGAGGAACAACCTCATCGGGACAAAAAACCCTAACAAAAGAAAAAAATCCTTTTAATTATAGCAGCCACCTTCATGAGTAATTATGTAAATAAAGCCAAGGGGTGTTGACGACAAATAGCTTCTAACATTCCCATGACAGGCGAGTGTCGGCACCTATGTACCTATCTGTCCCCCTTGTAAATTGTCCCGTCACGGGCGGCGAGCACCGTCACGATACAGAAACGAGTTTAAATATACTAATGTACAGTCTAAAAAAGTACTTATATGCAAATAACGTGCCCCGCGGTTTCACCCGCGTAGCTCCTATCCCGGAACCATACCAGGATGCAAAGAACCGTATGTGTTATCCATCTACATAATATAAAATTGGTTTTGCTTGAAAAAGTAACACACTTACATCCATATATACATTTTCACATGATATTAGTAGGATAGGAAGTAGAATAACAAAAGCATGCTGTATAAGATACAGAGGTACGTGTCTATTACATACGACTATTTCTGAAAAAAATATTATATTTATTATATTTCTAAAACTGAAAGGCAAGTTTCTTTGTTTAAACGCGCTTGAACGATTGCTTTGAATTAGAAAATTTTGTTGTTGAAGTTCATTAATCGACGCTATATAAATTGACGCTACGACTAATAAGGAAAACTTATAGAAACATTAATTTTTCATTTTAGTTCTTAATTGAGATTATAACACAAACTGACGCCGACGAAGTCGCGGGCAATAGTTAGCTGGACTATTTTAGGTGGGAAACTATCACTAATTAACTATATAACTAAAGGCGTATATGCGAACTGAATAACATTATATTGATTAGAATAGAATGCGTTTAAAATCACAATATTGACAGCTATTAAAACAAAAATTAAAAAATAACTAAATAAAACAGCGCGGTGGCAACCCTAGCTCATATAAGTCACGGTGCCACTAGCCCATTGAACTCGAGAGCTCGCGATCTGCGATTGTCCGTTTTGTCGATCAAATCAAAACTTTGCTTATTTTGCCCAAATTCAATCGAACTTTATCGATTTTGTTAGAAATATGACGATTTCTTTAAGTATGCTTCTATACTAAGCTTCTTTACGCGTTATGCGACCCTGATATAACTAACTTATGTTTTATATCTATTTCTAAGTAGAATTCGTTTATTCAATAAAACACTTTATTGATAAAAAAAAACATACAGAAAAGGACTACATAAAAAACACAATTCAGCCAATTATTAATTAGTGTTTAGTTAAACAGTTATTTATGAGTGAACTTTTTCATACATGAAAAGTTTTTAATATCCGACACATAGAAGTATTTCAACTCGCTATTAAACTAACTCTATATTCAGTTTCAAACTTCTAGATTGTTCTACTTATAATAATTACACGTACCTATATTTTTGGGAAACCAAAACACAACATAATACTATTTTTTAGTACCTAATACATATTTATTTTATAGATATGTGTCTCTTTGACATACACTTTAAACTATATCACAATTCTTAAAGCTTTAAAAATCCGTTATTTTACGCAATACTACTTATTGAAACCATAACAATGACATAGCATTCTGAAGTAGGTACGTATATGACGTCACAACCACCCAAAAAATGCCCAAAATTCAATGGCGGTTTGATTCGAAGATTTCTCGTTCGTACCCCAAGATTCTCGCCCCTATAGGCTGTTATTTTTATGGCCGCCGCCTTCATCCCTGCCGGCCGACCCACCCCTAAATACCCTGAGAGCAAGAGAGACGCACAATGTTTACTTTTAAACAATACCTCTCTTTCTAGCACCAGATTTATTTGATGTCATGTCATATTTATTTTACATAATATTAAGAGAGATAAATGGGCAATTAAATAATAAAAAAAAACGTATCTTTGTTTGTTATATCATCTAAAATATAAAAATGTATTCCCAAATGTGTTGCTTAGTGCATAACTTGTTAACAGCTGAACCGATTTTGATGTTTATTTTGAATATTCCATCAAGTACGCGGCTGTTTCTTACGCAGACCAAAAATTATAAGGTGTTGGTACTTGGTAGTAAAGGTAATCCTTACTAAAATAAATGCATAGTTTTATTTCAATAAAATTTCAGTAAATGACATTGAAATATAATAAATACTATATTTTTTTTTACACAAAAACTGCTGAATGGATTTTGATAAAGTTTAGAATCCGTATTCCACCTTTATCATTTTTTTTTGCTCATTACGGATCTAATAGTTTTTAAGTAAAAAAATGGAAAGTAAAAGAAGGCGTTGGACCGGCTAGTAACTAAATCTATAGATATCTATTAATATGATAAAGTAATAAGTTTGTGTGTTTGTTTAATTGTAAGGGGTAATCTCGGGATCTACTGAACCGATTTTAAAATTTCTTTCACCAATAGAAAGCCACATTATTGCTGAATGTCATAGGCTATATAAAAAAGGATTGTTAACATTATGCCCAACGAAGTGGGCACGGGTCCGCTAGTAAATTATAAAATAAAACCAAAAAAAAAGAAAATTCAAGAAACGTCCAGATAATATATAATGAACGTACGTTATTTCAATCACTTAACACTATCGCAAAAATTAAACAATTTTAAAACGTAATTAAACAGAGAAATCAACAATAAGCACAATCTCCTTATCACCGGGCAATTAATAGTTCAATTAACCAACGATAGTTCCATACATTGTCGCTACAGAATTATTTTTTATTTAATTTATCCTCTATCCATACTAATATTATAAATGCGAATGTAACTCTGTCTGTCTGTCATTCCATCACGCTAAAACTACTGAACCTATTAGAACGAAATTTGGTACACAGATGGTCTACAGCCTGGGAAAGAACATAGGCTAATTTTTAACTGGAAAAAAGGGTTCAAAAGGGGGGAAGTGGGGGGGTCAAAGTTTATATGAAAGGCCTAGCAGACGTAGTCGCGGGCAGCAGCTAGTTGGTATTATAAATGTGAAAGTTTGTAAAAATGTAATATGTATGTATGGGTGTATGTTTGTTATTTTTTTTACGCAAACACGGCTAGACCGATTTAGTTGAAATTTGGTATGTAGATAGATGAAACCTTGGATTAACACGTAGGATACTTTAAATGCCAGTATTGCCCCGGGAACGGAAAGAACGCGGGTAAAACCACGGGGCACATCTAGAAAGAAGATAAAGATAGCTCCGCGTTTTTGGCGCGCTTAAAGCCTGTTCATTTTTAAATATTTTTATTACTCTGTTACTCAAGACTCTTCTCTGTTACTCAAGTATCTTCACTAATATAATAAAGGCGAACGTTCGTATGTATGTTTGTTACTTCTAAACGTCTAAATGGCTGAAAAGATTTTGGGTATGAAGTCAGCTGACAGTGGATGAACACATAGGCTACGCTGTACTGCGAGAAAATACACAATTAATTTTCCTTAATAAACTAAAGGTAACGACGCGGGGCACAACTAGTCTACAAATTAGTAATTGTTCAGTTAACTCGAGAGATAAGATCTAAATTATTTTTTTTGGCTTATAATATTTCGATGTCTTGCTATACATACTTATACCTCCTCGAATAAATATCATAAGCGCGATTCAGAACATTCGGTGCATTCGGCGGTGGAAATATACCGAGTTGACCCGAGTATACTATATCTATATCTACTGTGAGTTATGTTATAGATGGATTTAGTTTATTATATATAATGTTTGCCTAAAGATTTTTATCCTAATAATATTGATTAGTGGAATTCGTTCAAAATAGTATTTTAGGATTGTATCACATTTTAAAATTTAAGCCATTTGGTTTTTACGAACACCAAGTTATGTACATATATGTTATAGGTATAATAATTTATGGTTTGGAAGAATTCACCAAGAACTGTTCACGTTTAAACAAACACAGTTGTAAAAAGGAATAAAATAAATTGTCAAATAAATATTATTAAGGGTTTTCGTGTTTGATATTAGTATGATATATTGTATGGGGATAATTTTAGAGGCTTCAGAAGTCAGAATCGATTTAAAATCATGTAAACAAAGCCACCATACATATTGCCTGTCAAGAACTACATACTGTAAATAGCATGAAATAACCAAACATTAAAAAAAAATACAATAGCGCCAAAATATTCGAACTTGAAGCTATATCAAGTAATATTATGTCACATCTTTGAGCGGCAACGTTGTTGGCAAATAATTTATATATATTATACGAGTAAAAAAATAAAATAAAATATGCAGTTATAATCACAACTCCAATTGACACTGGCTTATCAGCGCTGATAACTGTATTTTATTTGATGTAACGCAGCCGATATATTATAATCACTTGATAGGTTATGCAAATGTCATCAGTACATTTGGTAATGTTATTTAATCTGTGGTGTGTAGTTGAGTTTAGTCTGTGGCTAGTTTTTTGGCGGGAACTGGTTTGAATTTAGGCCTTAAAAAAGGAAATGTAACGATTAAAGACACAGATAAGAAATTAGAATATAGTACGTACGATTGACAGTTAGGTTAAATTATTCTTTACTAGCTGTTGCCCGCGACTCCGTCCGCGTGAACTTTCATATAACTTTGACCGCCCTTCCCCCCTTATAACCCTTTTTATCCAGTTAAAAAGTAGCCTATGTTTTATCTCAGGCTCTAGACCATCTGTGTACCAAATTTCATTACAATCGGTTCAGCGGTTTGGCCGTGAAAGCGTGAAATTATAAAAAGTTTCAACCCCCCCCCTTCCCCCTCTTATAACCCCTTTTCCAGTTATAAAGATTATCTAAGTACCAAATTTCGTTCTAATCGGTTCAGAAGTTTTAGCGTGATGGAAAGACAGGCACACAGAGTTACTTTCTCTTTTACAATATTAATGTGGATGTATCAATGTACAGACCTTAAATAAAATTTTGCAATACAATGATTGCAATAGCTGGATTATAGCATATTAATTTAATCTTTATGAAGCCAAAGTAAAATTAAATCTACATAAAATATAGCGATAAGCCTAGGTAACATGGTTATTGAGGAGATAGGTCAGGGTATCGCACGATAGTGTTAGGAAATTTTGTGTAACGCACATACCTACTGATAAGGGCTTATCTACTCGAAACAAAGTGTGCGTTTTTAATTTTTTTCGTGAATGCCGTCTGTACTGTACAACAAATGTTCTTATGCCGGAATACTAAAACGCAACTTAAATTTAAGTACAACTTCAACCTGTCCGATTTGACAGTTCGCCATACAAGTCTGTCAAAATTACGAGACTTAAGGCGTGCTTAAATTTAATTTGCGTATGAGTATTTAGCCGTTAGTAGGTACCGAGGTTTAATTATTTAGTAGTATCAGCAAGTATTATTAGAATTCTTAATGCCCCTTACTGATAGTATTTTTTATGTTTAGTTTATACTTATTTATATAAGTACGTAAGAAAAAGGTAAAAGAATGGAAGGTACCATTTTTTACCTTTTTCTTTCGTTCTTTTATTTTCACTTTTAATAATTTTCTCTATTTAAAGGCAAGCAACGCATTAGACATAACAGTCAGTCAGTCATAACATTTAAAATGATATGAAAGAGTGATAAGGACTATTTCTTTTTTCATTCTTAATCAAATGTTCATGAAATACAATAAAATAGATATAATATATAAAATAAAGTGATAAGGCCGCCCTTTACACCTAAATTTAATTTATTTGTTTAGTATATAAGATTCCTATGTGTAAAAAAGGGTAAAATAAATAAAAATAAATAAAATATACTAATCCATAGTAGGTAATATTATCAATGCGAAAGTATCTCTGCCTGTCTGTCTCTAGCGCTTTCACACCAAAACAGCTGAACCGATTAAAATAAAATTTGGTACACTGATGTTCTAGAACTTGTGAAAACATATAGGCTACTTCTCACCTATACAAAAGGGTAATGGTAATAATTAGGGGTAATGAGGAACGCGCGGACGGAGTCGAGGGATACAGCTAGTATATACTACAAATATAAAAGTGATGCTTGTTCGGCTTTCCAACAAAAACTACAGAAGCGATCATCATGAAATTTTGAACACATTCTTGGCTACTTTTCTTCCGATATTTCTTAAATTAATTAAATGAGCGAATCCATGGTTTTAAGACGAAAGGTACTAACCAACTTTTTGTTTCCCCTTAAAAGGAAAACACACACACACACACACACATATAAAAGTTTTCAGTAGTTAATGTAGGTGCATACAAGTTATATCGGCGAGTATCTCAGACACGTTTAGTAAATCAATCACTGTTGCTCCACATATATTGGTTTCGCATTAAATAGTAGCTCAAAGCTTTGACAGTGGAGCAGTGACATTGAATCGATAATATGTAACCTATTTTGAAACGCTTTTTATATTAAGTTTTTTATTATTTAACTAGCCTTGTATATGTATGTATTATACATATCTAATACGTCATAATTTGGCAAAAATCATAATTAACCGATATATCGTGGCTAGAATAATGCAAGCTAACTTAGTGAAGGTCTGCAGATTCAAGATTTGATAGAATTGTAACTCGTTCTATATTGGTATTGTTATTTTTGGTAAAACAAAAATGTAATGGAAAAATTATTGTGAAAAAAATGAAAAAAATTATAACTTTGACAAATCATAAGTTGATAAACGATAGCTTCTAGCCACCCTGTCTGGGTTAATTTTGATTTTAGCCAAATAATGATGTAGGTATGTCATTATGATGTAAAATTTTATGTTCTACAACTTTCATTTAAGGTAATTTTTTCTAGTACTTACTGTTTCCCTAAAATTTCAAACAAAAGTTTTGTTTTTTTACAAGCTTTTATTTAACTTGCAATATATGTATGTATTTAACTAGCAATGTATGTATGTATGTTTGTGTGTTCGGGTGGAATTTTATAACTCAATTTTAAGGCACTTGCCCTCAACCGATTGAGCTGAAATTTTGCATGCACGTGTATATCCGATGACAATGCAATATTATTATGACATGGAGCTGATCTGATGATGAAGTCGGAAGATAGCCATAGCAACTCAGTAATTAAATAACATAACCACATCGAGTTTGGGCTCATTTCATTCGACTAGATGAGTACTTTGGTGCTAGATAGTAACCAAGGTCTGATGATGGAGCCGGAAGACAGCCAAAGGAACTCAGTACTTAAACGACACAACCAAATCGAGTTTGGGCTCGTTTGATTCGCCTAGATGAGTACTTAGATGCT
>JADANM010005263.1:7057140-7096023 GCA_026213755.1 Eurema hecabe | reverse complement strand
GCGACACGGCGCGCGTGTGTGCGTGCATGAGAGAGCGCACATAATTGTTACGTATGTGTGAATAATCTGTGATAATAATTATTATTACGTAGTGCCAATTTCTAAATTTGAAATTCGAACACGGTTTTAAATTAGCCCAAAACGGCGCGCAAAGAGGATTCACTCCTTTGTTCTCAACTGGGGTTCTCAAATACAAATTGTTTTTGGACGATTTTTTGGTAGCATAAGTATGGTGTTATAATATTATGTATTATTAATTTGACGCCGCGCAGTGTTACTAATTTTTTAAACGCAAAAAGTTTGTAATGTCTGAAAGTAATTTTGTTGCCCTTTCACTTAAAAAATACCAAATGGATTTTATGTAAGTTTGGCATAGCTAGGTACATGTAGAATAAAGATTATTTTTTTTACGAAAACTACACTGCTAGTTGAATTAAAGTGAATTTGAACAATTAATCAAGTATGAGTATTATTATTTAATTAACCTTAAATTTATTTAATATTTTCAGCTAGTGGAGGTTTTCAGTAAGTGAAATTGTCTTAAATATAGTTGTAGATAATATTATCTATTATATTATTAATATGAAAGTATAGAACAATTATAAAGGGTAGTCATTTTCATAGCGTGCCTTGTCGGGGCCCCGTATATTTTTTTTGGAGGCCCTTATAAAGGAGGTAAAAATTTTGAATTAAAAATTCACTATTTTTACCTTTTTTCGGCAAACTGATTTATTAAATTATTTATGGCTGATGATGATTTTGAGTTTTTCTAAAATTTCTGCCTCTATGGACAACAGTGAGATGTCTGACAACCGTTCTTGTGCCATCGAAGTTCTTTAGTAATTTTTTATTAGTTTTAATTTTGAATAACTTTCTGCCGTTGCGGTTGTAAGAATAAAAAGCATGCTGTGATTATCTCGGGAAAACTGTATGCAAGACTATTGAATTTTACTAGCAATAATTCAATGAGTTCTTTAATGGAATAAAATTTTATAATATCAGAATTTAAGCATGTTTTAGTGCCTTTAATTGGTCACAAAGATTAAGTGATATGTCTTTACTGCAGACAGTTTTCCGGAAGCGTTTAATATCTCTTTGCTTGAAGAAGATAGGAGTTTCTCCGGGTGTAATATTTCGAATATGTAGTATATTACAGGTTGCAAAGGCTTTGAAATCTTTCTTTAGTTTGAGAAGTTAATATATCTAAACAGCAATAGTACACATTGAATTGTTGTGTTGAAGATGAAGTAAGTAAAACGGGAAAGTCCCGCAGCCCGCCATAGCGATGTAGAGTGTTGCCAACTTTTGAAGTTTGAACGCACGCTTAAGGCGGAAAAAAAGGAATTGCTTTATAGAATTTTGTCATTTGTAAAAAAAATAAATTAGAAATTTTTTAATATTTTTCCTTCCACACTTTGGGGGCCCCGTATAATTGATACGGCAAATACGGCGGTAGCTACGCCCCTGTCATTTTGGTTCCCGTGATACGCACGGACTGGTGCGGTCAAAATCTTGTTAAAAACCAAACTGTGAAGGACTCTAATCTCCATATTGATATTTGATGTAGCTTTAGGCTCTGATTGTTTTTTTTTTTGAGGTATCGTTAATAGCCAGTTTTGTTTTAATGAATTTAGTTAATTCAAACTTATTTAAATCTTTAATGGGTAGGTTACTTATTTTTTCTTCTTTTTTGTTTTAATTTTAGTAACCAGCTTGAAAAAATAAGTCTTGTTGTGCGTTATTAGTATTTTTTACTGTTTTTTTTTTATTTTTATAAGGTTTTTTCTTGTAGGCTGTATGAGCTCAAAAAAAATTAAACCTTTCATTTAAAGATTTTTGTTAGTTCTATCCATAAGCGTACGGTGAAGCTAAAAGTGCAAATAATAAATTTGGCACTTGGCAGTCTGTCTGTATGTTCCATCATAACGTATAACCCTTAATTAACGAATGAGATGTGAATGTCGATTTTCAAAAAATATTTTTGCATATGGCTATATCTAGTAGGTACTTGTCTAAATCTAGTCTGTAGACAGTCGTAGTATAAAACAGTATATGGCGCAATAGGTATACATCTTTATTTGATTAGCCCTTTCAACTTTTATTTATTAAAACAATTACCATAAACTATCTAGTTTATTGCTAACATCTAGACATAATGTTATCTTATTAAAATCTAGCATATACATTTTAAACTAGCTGCATCACGTGGTGTCACTCGTTACGAGCCTTTCTAATTTCATCATCAACCACAAGCTTCAATTCTTCCAAGATTTCTTATTTTATTTATTTTTTATTTATTTACACTTTATTGTATACACATTAAAAGAAATACAACACATAAGATACATGAAAAGAAGAAATATACATACAAATGGCGGCTTTATTGCTTGGCAGCGATCTCTTCCAAGCAACCTTTAATAAAGAAGTACATGAAAGTATTAAGGCAGTGTATACAAAAAAAAATAAAAATAAAATAAACACACGCACTATAATAAAATCTTTACACAAAATAGGAAAATAATAAAGAGATGATAGTGACTTTTTAGATGAGCTTTAAAGCTCATCTAAGAAGACAGACTTTGCGCTTTCCGTATATGTACCGGTAAAGCGTTCCACAATTGAACAGCTTTAACAGATACGGAAGCGTTATAAAATCTGGAAGAGTGAGAAGGAATACGTAAAGTAAGATTTTCATTACATCGAAGATTTAAACTTATTGCTGATAGAAACTGAAACTTACCTTTTAAATATATACTTTCTTATCATAGTCGAGAGGACAGATGGCATAATTAGATTAAAAATCATCAGTGAGAGATCCTCTTACGGGTAGGTAGGTACTGCGTCCTCCTCCGGGAAGGAGGTTATGTCGGAATGTTGCTACTACCGACTAAAGCCCACCGGTGTTCCTCCGCGCACATACACAGACGGCCTCAAGAGCCACGAGCAGTCTTTACGAAAAATTTCCATACAAAATTTTATCCCCTATTTCAACACCTTAAACCCATTGTCTTCTTATAAGTTTTTTTGTAGTTTTTTAGTATATCTTTATATGTTATATATGTATAGGTAACTATAGTGCTTTAGGCGCAAATTTTACCAAACAGACAGACATACTCAAACAATGTAACATTGTCATGAAATGATTTTTTTATTTCCACACACATTTATTTATACACATACATATAAACCTTCCTTCTGAATCACTCTTTCTGACAAATAACCACATTAAAATCAGTAGCGTAATTTTAATTATAACTAGCCGTTGCTCGCGACTTTGTCCCCGTCGATTACTTTTTCCATTATTTCTTCGCTCCTTTTAGTCGCAGCATGATGTTATGTAGCTTAAAGCCTTCCTCGATAAATTGTCTATTCAATAAAAAAATAATTTTTGAATTTGAACCAGTAGTTCCTGAGATTAGCGCGTTCAAACAAACAAACAAACAAACTCTTCAGCTTTATATATTAGTTTAGATTTAAGCATACATAGGGACAGACAGAGAAAGCTACTTTTTATACTATGTAATGAAGAAAGTAATTAAATAATAATTTATTTTAACGCTTACAGAATTTGCAAATAAACATATCTTATGATAAGACGACATCTTCATAGAGCTAAGCAATCATTAAATATAAATCTCCTGAGGCGTTTAATTTTTCCCTTAAATCAATTCATGTTATTGCCACATAAAAACTTTAGCTTAGCTTTAGTAACATTATACCTAAGGAAGTAATGTTTGTCGGTTTGTCAGAAATTATTTTGTATGTTTGTAAAGAAATCTATGATTCAAGAAATATTCTATAAAATCTTTTTCTTCGCTGTAAAAACGAACTCTCGAACTGGTGGTACCTAAAGTGTTTTTTTTGTAATACCATGACGATTCAAAAGTGTACCACTAGGCTACAGCTTAGTTAAAAACAAATGTTTGACTTTAACTTTGAAAGCCATATTATTATTTATTGGGCGTGTTACATGGTACAAATGAAACTTAAAATATGTATTAAATTATAGTATTTATCGTATCTACTTAAGGAAGTACCCAAGAGGGGGGAAAAGGGAGATCAGATAGCCTAAACATTTCCGTTACTACACACTACATATCGTCTCCAATACCGGTCGTAAACTACCGCAAATATAATTTATTAGATAGAAATAACGTATCTATGATATAATTAATCCCCACCTACTAGTCAACAAAAGACAGTTTTTTAAATAGGTACCAAATTTTGGCATGAACGAATAATTTTTCTAAAAACCCGCGATATTTGAACAGAAATTGATCCAAACAAAGTCAAGAGAAACAACTGGGCTAATGAGTCTTAACATCTGATGACTCAAAGCGGGGAGCGTCGGTGTAGCTGCCTGGAGTCGAGCTTTATAGCAAAGTTCCGGGTAGCACTGCGTTATCTATGGGCTGGCGTTACTCTTACCATCAGGAGTGCGTCCAGCTCGTCTCCCCTCTTCATATTATAAAAAAAAAACTAGTTCTATAAACTGTCAAATTAATCCAAGAAAAAACGGAGGCCCAGCTAGAGAAGATATAAAATTTTCTAACAAAGTAAAACGTTTCAAGCCAGACTTTCTAATGTTAAAATTATTAGCTATAATTTTATTATTGCTATTCGTTTCCGCAACAGGCCTTTAGGTCAACCGTTTAAGAGTTAGGGTTATTTGAACATATTTAGTGTTTATTATTTGGTATTCGATGCTGTTATTGCTTCTATATATTATGTATGTAATAGTATATTAGGATAATAAATTATTATAAATGGTGAATTATGCAATTAAATGTAAATGAAGTTTTTAGGCTATTCAAAAATCTAAATAACAATTTTTAATTTAAAGTATTATTAATTATTACCTAATTAATTATCCTAAATTGCTGTTTCTCAAAATCACGAGTGTTCATGGGCAGCGATGACCAATTTCTATCAGGTGGCTCGCCTGCTCATTTGTCTCCGATGTTAAATAAAAAAAAGAAAAAAAATCTTACCAGCGGCTTAAATGTCTATGGTTAGAGAAGCTATATAAGGATAACTTTTGTTTTGTATGTCGAATATAGTAACAACATACTTTTGCAATGAAAAATGTTGACGTCGATGTGGTAGTTATTGTAAGCTTGTTTTTTTATTTTAAGTAAATCGCGACAATACCGGGGGTAGGTCTCTTTCGCAGGAGACCGACTGGGTGGGTACCCCCACAGTGCCAGACATTCTACCGCCTGAACAGTGACGTGAAAATGTCACTGTGCTCCGGTCTGAAGGGCACTGTAGCCAGCGTGATTACTGGACCAATGAGTCTCAACATCTGATGACTCAAAGTGGGGAGCGTCGGTGTAGTGCACCCCTGCCCGGAGTTAGGCTTTATAGCAAAGTTCCGGGTAGCACTGCATTGGCTATGGGCTGGCGTTAATCTTACCATCAGGAGTGCGTCCAGCTCGTCTCCCCTCTTCAAAGTATAAAAAAAAAATCATTTAAAATGATCTCTTCATAGTAATCATTTAATATAAGAGTATAGTTAAGGTACACTACCACTAAAAACTAAGCTACAATAAATAAATATCACACGAATAATAAAGCATAGTATCAGTCGAATTGAAAAAGCTCCTCCATTTATTAAGTCGGTTAAAAAAATTAAAACATAGACACTACTAATTAAAAATATAATTAATTTAAAAAAATAAAACGCAGACAATGTCAAGGGCAAAGTATAATATGTAAGTAAAAAACAGTTTGAATTTTTTTATTTTAATAATGGTGTAAAATTTTAATGATACGTCGTTTAATTTAAATAGCCTTAATTACCCAGTCATGCAAAGCTCAGAGATCTGTATCATTTGTCCTATATAAATGAAACTATTAGGAACACAAAAATTATTGGAAAAATTTTAATAAAATGTTTATGCTAATATTATAAAGACATAAGCGTTTGTATTGGGTTACATCTGAATGTACAGAACCGTTTTTAATAAATTTGACTCAAAGAAACTTTTTTATTCGTCAGTGCGATATGGCTATAACGTATCTATTCCTACAAAAATATTCAAATAATGCGACATTGTTTTTTACGCGCCAAATTTTTTACTTGCCTTTTCTTTTATTCCTTCTCAACCATACTAATATTATAAATGCGAAAGTGACCCTGTCTGTCTTTCCATCTCGCTAAAACTACTGAAACGATTAGAACGAAATTTGGTACAAAGATAGTTTAAAGCTTGGGGAAGGACATAGGCTACTTATTTTTTTAAATCAACCCCCAAAGGGTTGCGCGAGGGGTTGCAACTTTTTAAAATTTTGCGCTTTCACGGCCACACCGCTGAACCGATTGTAATGAAATTTGGTACACAGATTGTAGACTATCAGTCTGAGAAAAAACATAGGCTACTTTTTAACTGGAAAAAAGTTAAAAGGGGTTAAATAGGAAAGTCCACGCGGACGGAGTCGCGGGTAATAGCTAGTAACCTTTTTATACAATTTACAATACAATTAAATACAAAAGTTCGAATTAAAAGTGAACATTAAAGACAAAATCAAAATAAAATACCTACGTATACATATATGTTTATTCGACTTGGCAACACTTTAATACTCCTTATAAATGGAATAGCAAAATTAAAACAAACCATAATTCCCATTTCTACTGAAAATAGTACGGAACACGGATTATTTAAAAATAAATTGTTAATATCAGATCCATGAATAAATTAAAACCTTCCACACTGCATTGCTAATTACAGTCAGAACTAGAATTGTTTCACTAGTAGGTGAGTACAGTCAGTTCATTTCTTTTAAAGATCCATTTTAGTCAAATTTCCAGTCCTTACTAATATTCTAAACGAGAAATCCTGTAATTATACCACTATCTTTAGTTATCTCAAGCCTTTCACGTAAAATCTAAGGAATAGCTTAAAATGTATAAAAATCAAAGTCACGTCCATAAATGATAATGTACAGTTACCGTCAATTTCCTTTAGCGGTGAACGAAACCTGCGCAGAGGTCAAAAATAAGGTATCGAGGTAGCGGCGCGGCGCGCGGGGCGCGTGATAGTCATGTGCGCGAGCGTTGATTGGTTGTCCCAGTCGTGTTGTCTTTCTCGCACCAACGAGCGCGATTCTACCGATGCTCAGCTATTCTCGTCAATCGCTAAACATTTTTGACGATTATTATACCAACAGTTTGATAATCAGAGCTACAACTAATTTTAATTTTTTTTATTTATTTATTTATTTAAAACACTTTATTGTACATAAAGAAATAAACATACACAGCAAACATATACAAAGAAAACTTCGATACGACAAATTTCGATATGATTCGAAAATGGTTACCGTATCAAATACGATAAACATTTTCGAGTTATCAGTAGTATAATTAAGGATAAAGACTACAACTACATCAACAATTGTAATTATTACTACGACTTCGACTACGACTACAACTAAGACTACGACTACGACTATGACTGCGACTACGACTCAACCACAGCTTAGTAGTCGTATGCGGTATACCTATACATTTGAATTTTTGTTATTTATTCCAATAAAGGTACCCATAAGCAGTCATTGACATAGTCGTAGTGTATCTATGTATGTGTACCGCACACAGTCTTGCGTTTACTATAGATTCTTTATAATCAATCTGATTGTTTGTTAAAGTATCGCAAATCTATCAAAAATGGCGAATTCCAATTCAAGAGAAGTATGGTGGAAAGTGCATAAAATGCGTCGGGCCAGACTCCGGAAGCAAGTGAGCAGAGAGATGGTAGTGCGTCACGCGTTTAAGCAGACCTTCAGGGAGTATGTGGGACACTGTTCGCTAGCTGGCGTCAAGGACATGTGGGATCCTAAGACCAGCTTCGTGCATAGGTAGCTTGGAAGTTTATAGCCGTTGTAATATTTTTTCTAAAGGTTGAAAGTTAGAAAGTAGGAATCTTTTGCCACCGTTCAATAGAAATAAAGTAAGAAATAAATATAACTACCTGACAATTTATGAAGATGAGAATTTTTGAGCAGTTTATCTTCGGATCTCTTGAACCGGTTCTGAAAATTCTGCCCATAGACTTGACAAGGTTTCTCTTAGTGGCAAAAGAAATTAATTTTAAAAGATCATACAGTCGATCTACATAAATATTTAGGTAGATGTTTTACACTGAACACAATCAACGTCGATTTCGACTTTAAATAAAAAATACTGTGTAGCTTAATTACCCGGTAAACGGTATCATAATTTTTCAATATTGATCACGATTGCGTTCAGAGTATAGCTTCAGTTTCCGTATTACAACGTAAAAATAATGTTCTTCCAAACCCCTGAAATATCATTATCATTAAATTTTAGATTGACCCTGATCATCATTTTCTACTCGATGTTGGCGGTAATGCTATACTTCATATACTTCATTTGGAATGGCAGTCTCGACAAGCCTCTGGTGGTCACAATGGAATCGGCCACTTACCCTATATCCGAGATCGACTTCCCCGCCGTCGCGTTGTGCAACATCAATAGAATTAGTAAGAAAGCTTTGGAGAAATTCGTAAAGGAAGTGTGAGTATAGAAACGCGGTCATAAAATAATTAAACGTACAAATAAACATTTAACCGACCTCAAAAAAGAAGTGGTGCCAAGTTAAACAATTACTCTAATCGATATTGTACAGATTTAGTTGTATTAATTAAAAAAATGTTTTTTTAGTTTTATTTGAAGTCGGTTTACTTTTGTTAAAAATTATTTTAAAGCAAAAAATGTCTGACCAATGCACATTAGATATATCTAGGATCGTGACTCGAGAAAACGTTGACGTTCCCATAAAAATGCAGTATCAAGGAATTGTGGTAGGTACATAGGTAAGGGGAACAAAAGTGAGAATGGTACAAAAAATGTTCTATGAATTATTTTAAGACACCCCATAAAAACTATATTTAAATCTATACATGGAAAACATTTATTATAAGTTATAATTAGCAATACCATATAAAACCAACAGTGACTGAAGAAAATTTCGTGAATTATACAACAGAATTTTTTCACCGAGATCTTCCTTTCCGATTCCTCACTGGCACAACCATCTGTCCAATTTCACACCCAAAACGTATAATTAAATTGTTCTTACTTCGGATCATAGTCTACTCTAATCACGTAGGAGACAAAATTCCATATACATACGTATAGTTTTATGTTTGTCACACCCATGAAGGGCTCAAATCGTAATCTATTCAGGATATCAGCGCGTGTTTTTCAAGCCAATTGATTTATTGCATTTTATGATCACTTATGGACATCGGACAGCATTCGTTCGTGTCACCCAGATAACATCTAATATATTTATAACACCAGATGAAGTATTGTATTAAGTAAAATCATAATTATTAATGAAGGTGTCGGCACTTACATATATGGGAAAAATATTGTTACCTATAGATAAAAACTTGTAACCGTTGGTCCAGGACCAACGGTCAAAAACCAAATACAGTCTGATGATAGAGTAAAAACTCGCTTTTCATTTGTGAACCACTTAAATCTATATCTATACTAATATATAAAGCTGAAGAGTTTGTTTGTTTGTTTGTTTGAACGCGCTAATCTCAGGATCTACTGTTTCGAATTGAAAAATTCTTTTTTTATTGAATTGACCACTTATCGAGGAAGGCTTTAGGCTACATAACATTACGCTGCGACTAATAGAAGCGAAGATATAAAGGAAAATATGGAAAAATCGGGGAAAATTATTCATCTTTGAGGGCTTCTTTTGCGTGCGCTGCTAAAACGGTTTAAGATACAAAAATAATATGTACGAAAGAATTATTTAAATGATATAAAAAAAAGTCCGCGACGGTATATGTCTATCTTCTAAGATTGATTCACTATAACATAATAAAATAAATAGATCCGACGGGGACGAAGTCGCGAGCAACAGCTTGTAATGTATAAATTCAAAACTTATTATTAAATCTACTAACTAGATATTAGAATTATCTGGAATTTTCTATTAAGTGTCAAATAAAAGACTAGCTTTCTTAATCACTAACATTCTACTTTTAAGCTAGGACGATAATACCACAAGTTATTACGAAATTATGATTTAAATTCTATCATAAATATCCGACTTATTTCAGGACAGCATTATTGGGTAATTCTAAATAGACTGATGCTGATTGATGTACCTTAAATGAATAATAATATATTTTTATTTAACATAATATCTTTCATCCACATTTAGCAACACTTCATACAGCGTGATATGAAAAATTAATCATATACCACCACCGACAGCTTAGAACTACAATAACTCTTCATAGATGAATAAGAATCAGAAGACTTTCTTCTTTCAGCCACCCTTACGTAACGAAGTTCCAAGTTCCGCTATCAAAGTTGATGGAGATCGGCGCACAATTGGGCAGACTAATCGACTTCTCATACAATTCCTCACTACAGAACCTGCATTTGCTACAATATGCCTACATAAAGGACTCCCACGACATTATAGATATTATGAAAAAGGTATGTAAATACTGGCTCTAGACGTTTTGATAGATTTTTCAGAAATTTGAAATTTTTATTTAGAACCTTGATATAATTCCAATTTATAGTACTTGTTCCTTGGCTGTCTATATTATGTGTCGAAAAACACAATGCTTTAAATAATAAAACCGTAGAAAGTAAGCTAAACTGTTGTCAAACCCAGCAACTTGCAGTTACAACCTTAACGTTATTATACACATAAATTGAAATTTATATGTATGAATACACAAAGATTATTAAATTCGACTCTCCTTAATATAATTATTATAATAACTCATTGAACACGTATGACGTTGACATAAAGTGCATTTTCCTATCCATTATCCAAACAAAATTGTTTCAACGACGATCGACTCGAGAGGGCTTAAGAATCCACAGGTTTCAAATGCTCATTCACAATAACACAGTAACATTGTATGGGGCTAGGGGCTGCGAACACTCGATGATGCTTTCTCTGTCCAATTACGGGTAAATAGATTCCTTTTTCCACAAATAACGAGATATTGGCCTCATTAGGTTATTATGCATGCTTGTAATCAAACCGATGCTTCAACACACCAAGATTGGATCTTGAACCAAGCAATTTTTCGAGGAGCTAAGGAAATTGGATCATTTTATGGTTAGGCTAAATAGGCTTCTAAGCAAATATGATCACACACACACACACGTCATTATAAAAACTAATTTAAATTGAAATTCCGAAACGTATTTTAGTTAGTGGTTTTGATTGACCCCCCACCCCTCATCTTGGACGATTAAACGATTTACGGTAAGAATGACCGAAAATTTAAATAAAAACTAATCAAATAACAATATTGTAAAACCTTCAATGTAACTGTAACAAAACTGTCAATACTGTAACTATAAACAAAATCTTAATAATTGCAAAAATGTATATATCGAAATACTTTTGCGTTAAAAAACACAATGGGGCCTCCTACAGACAACCACAGGGCCCGAAGAGCCACGCAATACCAAAATTTATGTTTCCACCTGTCTCCCGCTTCGTACTCCCATAGTAACCCTTACGTCATCGCGCACTATTCACAAGATATTCACTTTGTTTCAACCGTCCACCGTTTCAAACGTACCCAGTCTACCCTACTTATACAAGTAGTATAAGTTGGCGTGTTACTTGATGGAAGATGAACAACGAAGCCACCCCTGCTCATAGTATTACGGGTGGGTCTCTTCTAATATTTACAGCTAGCGCCATCGTGTGAAGAGATGCTTCTCACCTGCTTGTGGGCAGGCGAGGAGGTGGACTGTAGTTCCATATTCACCGTGCGGAGAACTATGCACGGCCACTGCTGCGTCTTTAACTACGTGCTGGATTATGAGTCAGCTATGTCGTACGTACCTACACATTGTAACATTAAAATATCTTTAACTAAGTCTTAATATCACAATTATAACTTAAATTTCATTTTATCTTAATTTGATTTAATTTAATTCAACTGTAACTAGATTTAAGTCAAAAATGTTTTAACTTTTTTAACGGCAAGTCGGCAACGCATATTGTCATCAGCACATACATAATTATCTAGTATTAAAAACGTGCTGACCTTTATTGATTCCTTTATCTTCATACATGTTGATTATTATTTAATTATCCATCAATTGGATAATTGCTTTACTCTAACCAAATCTTTTCCAGTCCAAATCACACTATAGCCAAGGCAAAACGACAAGTAGTTCCCGGAGGAGGGCACGGTCTCAGCGTCAGTCTGGACCCGATGCTGGACGACTACGCCTACCCTCTGCACAATTTGAGGGGATTCGAGGTACAGTCGACTTTGAAAGTATATTAAACATTAAAAAAATGTCTAAATATGACATAAGGTAAAGAATTATCTGTCTGTCTATGTAAGAAATGCATTTGAAATCTGTTTTTTTATAAACACGCATTAGACGGAACGAAAGAGTTACTGATTTAAATTACTAATATAGTTGTTGTTCGCCATACAAATCTGTCAAAATTACTAGACTTGAGGCGCGCTTAAATTTGATTTCAGTATGAGTATGAGTGTTTGGCCGTAAGTATATAGTCCAGAGTTAACTTACTCTAGAGGTTAGAGTTACGACTGTTCATGGGCGGCGATGCCATTCTCATACAAAAAAAAATCAAATTAATCATAGGTTTTTAAGAACTTTTAATTATTTTGTATTAAATTTCATTTGAAATTAAATAATAATTAATAGCGACCAATTTCAATGCCACTACGTCGTGACGCATCAAAACCGATCGAACTTAAAATAAAAATTAAATTGTCGATCAAATGAAGTCCTTTGTTACTTTACAAAAACGTTAAATAAGATCTTGCCTTGAAGTTCACTGGAACACTAGAATGTAAAATAGGTACTCGTATAATAACGAACGTCGTAAATACTGCGACTTTGGCGGCTCTTTAGAATTAGAGACGGGCAATTCAATTTATAGTTACATTGTACTGCGAGCTCCTGTGTGCCCGAGGGCTTCACTGCCGAAGGTTATTGCTTGTACCTACTGCAATTGTTAGCGACTCTTAGACTATTATCTATATATTCTTCTATACGTGAAAAAAATTGAGGGTTATCTCACAGATGACGATGCTGTAGCTAGTAGAAGTACTGTAGCTACCTAAGACGGAACACAGTAGAGATTTTTTCGGTAGACTTCCGACATAACCCATGTTCATTTCTACGTGATCCATTGGTCCATCCTTTAAAAAGTTAAGTACATATAAAAAGGGGTATAACTGTACTGTTTATATGATAGTTTTACAAAAAAAATCTTCTCCATTATATTAAAATTATTATTATTAGGATATTGATGAACCAATCGTTTTGGAATGCCTGGTCTGATAGTAACAATCCTTCTTTTGTTTGAACTTTAAAATGTTTTTTTAGAATTTTTTTATGGTTATAGGAATAGAGGGGGCTCAGTCGCTAGCAACAGCTAGTAAGATATAAGTGACATCTTCAGGTGCTACTCTTCGACCCAACCCACTTCCCAGACCCGAGCAGTGGTCGCGTGATCCAACGGACGGCGGAGCCCGGTCTACTGGTCACGTATGAGGTCTACTCCACCAAACAGATTGCTACTAAGGAAGTGCGGAAATATCTGCCTACAACGGTGAGTAGTATCATTCAATTTTTTTCATGTTTAGCAACTTTGGCTCAAACGAGGTTATTTTTTTTTGTTTCGCTTTTTTGGCAACTGTGAACTGTCCAGGTAAAAAAAAACTTGTTTTTAAGATTACAGACTGTAGACAGTGGTGATTTTCCTCGGTGGTTATAGCGTAAATGTATGTTCCACAACCAGAACTAGTGGAAGCGTTTATTCTGTTTTTATTTTGATTTGGTTTCTTTTAAGATTGTTACTGACTTGACGACCGCATAGGGCAGTGGTAGCACAACTACTTTCTGCGCGAAGGGTCGTGGGTTCGATCCCCATACCCGAAAAATTTATTTGTAATTTACATTTGTATTTTTCTGAGGTCTGGGTGTTGCTATGTATTGTATGAATGTATTTACAAAAGAAAATTCATTTGGAAATATATGGACGACTGGGCAGTCGCCTGGGCAGGTGAAACTGGACGTAGCTTGTTTTGAAGACTATAGTATTTGGTGACGGTGTTCGTAGCGTAAATGCCTGTTCCACGACGAGCACGCGCGGCAGTTCAACGCGCTGTACTCGTACAGCGCGTGCATCGTGCGGTGCCGCGCGGCCACGGTGCGCGCGCTGTGTCGCTGCGCGCCCTACTGGCTGCCCGTGCCGCGCGCCGCCTCGCGCGTCTGCTCCTTCGACGATCTGCACTGCCTTAATAAGTTCAAAGGTGAGGCTGGATCCGTCACGTCTATATGTAAGTACTGGCAGATCCAGGTTTAGCGCCAGGGGTCACATGTCAGTTGTGGTCAAATATATAGTTTTAGCGTCACAACTGAACAAACAGCACGTAGTCGTCTAGGATATAGTAGGGCACATAGTTGTGGTCAAGTAAAAATAGGTATTTTTGTAAGTCAATTTATGTTCAATTAGGATTCCGCCTAGTCCTAGCACCCGCTCAACGTGCACGCTCCATCTTATACCACAACTGTGAGCTATGGTTAAGCGCAAACCTGTTTTCTTTGTATAAAAACCCTGCCAATCTTAAGAAGTTCCTGAAGACTACAGAAAATGTTTTTTAAACAACCAGAAGAGTTATCCAGTTTAGTTTCTTTAAATTTTTTATCCACTAAAATTAAACACATCAGAATTCATCCAACTCTGACCTAATGTTTTAACTTTACAGAAAAACTCAAATACTTATACCCCATCAACGTCAAAGATACAAGAGGCTTGGAAACCGAATTACTAGATTCCCTCTACTGCCCGGAATGCCTCCCAGATTGTGAACACACCCAGCACTACTCCAGACACTCGAAGATTCCTATCTTCCGTAAAGATAACGGACACAAGAAGTTTAGAAATCATGTCAAATTTAGGTGAGATTTAGTAAGCTCTCACTATGACTCTGTTGTTTAAATTGAATGATACCTACATCGTCCTTCTGAGTTCCAACACTGGATTTTTAATCGGTTTGAGTTCAACAAAACAGGTATGTCCAACTCCAGAGCAACTTCTCAGATATATGAGCATTATGCTACCAAAATAAAACATTTAGGTTATGTTCTGGAATAGTTCAAAAAGTGCTAATACTCTATAGTGTAATATTCCACGCATAAGGATAATTACGTGAACTCTTGCCCAATATATTATGTCTTACCAGAAAAGTATTTTTTATATATAACCAATGTATAATGGTGATCTGTAAAGAGTGACCTTAATCATTCATTTATTAATAGCAATTTGAAAATTTAAATTTAAAAAAAAATATTTATTTTAAAATTAAACTGAAATCAATGAGAAACTGGTGTCTTACAATTCTCTTATATAAAAGTAAGTTATAATCCTAACCCTTAACCCTTTTATTTTTCAGAAATAACTCAACGCAGAGTATATGTTTGCTCCACATTTACCAAGCCACCAGTGATGGTACCTTGAACCGACTTGATGTCGTTTCGTATTGGTTTGAAATAGTCAGTAAGTATAAATTATTACTTATAATTGTTAAAAATGTGTGTTTGTTTATGTTCCTTCCGCTTGTATTTAGTCCTTTCCAGCTAATTATTGAAAAAATTAAGTGCAACCGTAGTGCGTCACAGCGCCATCTTGTTTTTAATTAAACAAGCCGCTCTGAAACGATTGGTGCAATACTTTATGAACATTCAATTTAAAGTGACAAAGATCTTAATTCATTATTAATTTTTTTAACATAGCTATTTTAACATTATTTTTTTTAAATACAGTTTGCCTTTTCAGGTAATATCGGCGGATTTTACGGCATGCTTGTTGGATTTTCCATCGTTTGCCTCCCTGAATTTTGCTTTTTTTTCTTTTATAGATTCTTTATTCGGATTTACAATTTTTATAACGAATAATTTAAAACCACATTATTTTGCAAATACATTGTTTTTATTATATACTTTTATTTTACAAAGTAATATAATTATTAAGGAATAGACCATGGCTTAAAGTATTTATTCTTAATTTAGTAAATCAAATTGTTTTAAATGTTTAAATTTGAACAAATTTGATTTTGACCAAAATATTTAGTATCCAACTCTTCAGCTTTGTATTAAAAAAAAATGTGTCAGATCATAGCATTTACAAAGTACGTTACATGTTCTAAAATTGTTTTCAATGATAAATAGTAAATTTATAAAATACAACAACACAACAACGAATAATTCTTATATTAAAATATTGAATCGAAATCTATTTAAGTGTTAACAAAAATTTATACATTGATTACGTAATAAAATATATTGCTGCGCATTTCCTCATGGATCTCAAATATTTCCAAGAATGCGCGTCATTCGTCTGTCAAAAAGGCCGTGGCAAAATTGGACAAAGGCAAATATTTCCATTCGCAATTTGTTTTTAAATAAAATGTCAGCAAATTCACCTCCGGGAGTTAGTGATGGTGAGTTTCTGTTGTGTTTGCTGGAAAAGGTAGTAAAGCGGGATTATCAATGTTTATCTTGGCTTTTAGGCGAAGAACACAACGAACCATCTACTAACCCGCCAAATCCGATTGAAAACTTAGGTTCTAGAATTCGCGATTTAGATGTTGATACTATTCGAAGATATTTGGCACAAAAACTCGGCTTTTATGAGCCAACGGAACCAACGGTTCCAGTTGAAAATGTTTTGGAAGAAGTTAACTTAGACGGAATTGTTAAGTGGATGAAAAATGAAAGATGCAAAAATGTAATTACGTTATCTGGCGCGGGAATTTCGACTTGTAAGTATTTAAACTATCAATTATGCATATTTATTATACTCTGATTTAATATTTTATTTGCTTCTCTTATAAAAATCTTAAAATTAAACATACCAAATTAAAACAATTTTTTTTGTTAGCTGCTGGTATACCTGATTTCCGAAGCCCTGAGACCGGTTTATATCACAATTTACAAAAATACAATTTACCAGAACCGCAAGCAATATTTGAAATAAATTTCTTCAGACAAAATCCAAAACCATTCTTCACTCTCGCAAAGGAACTGTTTCCTGGAAACTTCAAACCAACAATATCACATTATTTCATCAGACTTTTACATGAGAAGGGTAAGTTATATTTTTATTACTCAATTTAAGCTTTACTTGACTAATTCTCAATATTAACTCTTAAAAACAAGTTCTACTGTAATACTGTACAAATGTAAGTAAAGAAGCATGTTAATAATGCTAATTTAACATAAATAATAATAATTAGTATTTTTATTCTTAGGATTATTACTTCGTCATTACACACAAAATATTGATACATTGGAGAGAGGAGCCGGTATTCCAGATGACAAAATAGTCGAAGCTCATGGCACTTTCTATACGTCACACTGCCTGGATTGTAGGAAGCAATATCCTCTAGAGTTTATCAAAGGTGATTAAAATGTTTCATATTATTTGTCCACAATCCAGTCTAATAAACTTCTAAAGGTAAATAAAGTATCTTAGATTAGACCTTAGGAATAAAAATGTAACATTCCTAGTTGTCTATTCACTCACATTTTGAAATATCCTAATAGTCCATTATTTGATGAAGATATTATCGTTTTTAAAACTATATTATGTTATAAATAGTATTTCTGTTTAGAATATGTATTGTTGTATTTTGATAATACTTTTGAACTACCCAGTTTGACAGTTTATATTATTTTCCAAGACAGGATAAAAAAATATAATTATGTTTTTATTTAATGCTTCAGTCTTGTTTATCACATAAGTAATAGTAATATATTTTATATCATGTTTAATTCCAGAACACATATTTGCCGATGAAATCCCAATTTGTACAGAATGTCCCGGTGTCGTTAAGCCAGACATTGTTTTCTTCGGAGAGAGTCTGCCGGAAAGATTCCAAAACTGCTTGCAAGAGGATTTCCAAAAGTGTGACATGCTTATAATAATGGGATCATCACTAGAAGTTCAGCCGTTTGCATCACTCATTGATATGTGAGTTTTTATAACCTGGACAGATTTTAATCTACTAGTACTTATTGTTAATAGTAATATGTAATATATATGTATATATTATGTATATATTATATATGTAATAGTACATATGTAATAGTACATATGTAATATAATATAGTTTATACTATAAAATTTAATACTTTAGTAGCCAGTTCTGACACAAATGTTTAAAAAGTTATTTTATGTTTTCAATTTAAATGTTTGATGCATATTTCCTGACCTATTAACTGCAAGTGATAGGTTTTTCGAAGCTATATTTTATATGCCTGTATTTTATTGTTTATGGCCTTATTTTCAGTATTATAGTATATTTACTGGATTTGAATAATGTAAAAAAAATATGTGTACAAAATTTATATCCATTTTCTTATGTTTTTTTTTGTATTCAGAGTTGTTGTGTGAATGCACCCTTTGAATTTATGGAATTAAGTCTTTAACCCTCTGTATATGTTAATTTAAACATTATTATAAATCTAAAAACATTACCAGGGTACCAGATTGGTGTCCAAGACTGCTTATTAACCGGGAGAAGGCAGGCATCAGGTCACCACTACTCAGGCTATGGGGCATGATGAGTGGAGGACTCCAGCTGGATGAGGACTCAGTGAGGGATGTAGCCAGGCTCGGAGACTGCGATGAAGGCTGCCAGGATCTCGCTGATCGACTCGGTTGGGGAGTGAGTGTTTCATTGTATTGTAAGAAGAAATTATTCGGAATAGTATAAAATATTAACTAAGTCAAAGTCAAACAAATCTTTATTCAACTAGGGTCTTTTGGATTTTGTTTTTTGGATTTTGTCGGTAATGTGAGAGACCATTTTCATAATTTAATGTAATTCTAAACAATGTGTAATAGAAATGCGTGGTATTACTTAAGGATCGCAAAGAACACCTAATTTTAAATTAATGTATTAAAAATTCATTTCATTCGAACTATTTATAATCAAGATATTGATCTTTTATTTCTATTGACTAGCATATCGATTTTTTAATTTATCGACGCTACATCACTAGAGCTATGAGCTGTTACGTGTCAATGACCGCATGACCCTATGACAATGCATTTCATTGAAAAAGTTACTACTGTCTCTGTCATTAGAATTTGAAAAGTGATGTAACACTTTTGTTTTGATTTTTATATTATCGATTTAATTGATGAATAAATAAAATAATAAAGCTCAAATATGTTTATTTTAATGTGGGGACTTGTATATCTAGACTATCTATGAGCACCTGAACAACACGCAAAAATATTACCACGCATTTCTGTTACAAGTTGTATTATAAATATATATTGTGTGCATGTGGTGGACGCCACATGGACCTTGTAAGTGTGGCTACATTCATTTGGAATGTTTTGTTTGATTATTTTGTATTTTAGTAATTGTACAAGCGTATTCTACAAAATACGTAAACTCACGACCTAAAAAACATTTTAGCCTATTGGTCTTCTTGCCTTTTGGCCTTTTGGCGTTTAATTAGCGATGACCTTTAACAAACTCTGCTTAGCGTGTAACTAGATGGCGCTGTGTGATAAGTGTCATTAAATATTTATTATTTGTTGTTATTACCATTTTTTCAAGCCATTACGAGGCTTCTAAACTGGTCAGATCCTTAACGCTTTCAACAATTTTTAGGAGGAGCTCCGAGCAATGGTTGCCCGAGAACATGCAAGACTAGAACTCGAAGGATCATTAACTTCTCCTCACGCCCCGTCACAACCGGAGCCAGTTCCAGGCATCAGTGCAGAACCCAAACTATGAAAATGCAATATATATACAAGTTATATCACAAACTTAGTATACTTGCTAGCTTGGTAACAGTCAAGAAAGACGGATATATTTTAATTTTATTATAATTATTCAAGACAAAGTTGGATTTGTTTGAACTGTAATAATTCCAGATTGATTGGACCCGTTTTAATAGTTTTTATTTGGTACGATATCGAAAAATATTTGCTAAAAATAGCAGTATTACTTTTTAAATGTCGCAATCTGCATTGGATTTTAAATAGGGTCAAATAAAATCCACAATTTTTTAATGCATTTCAAGTAAGTAAAAACATACTAAAACAACTTTATAAGCTTATTTGGTATACTAGTAAATAGATAGTACATTTTTTGGCAAAGTTGGTCGAAAAAACTTGATCGTTTTTTAAGTTTTGAGTCTTTGAAAGTACACACTTTTTTACTTAATATAACTTAAGATTTTTTGGGTTAATTTTAGCTTTCAATCATTAATATGTTTTTTGGTTTATGAAATTTTTTTGAAACTGGTCTGTGTACGGAGTTTTAGCTTTAGGTTTAATTATTATTTATTATATGGTAATGTTTCCCTTGTCCAATATACTCGGCTAAATTCACATAGTACATAATCTGTATAATGTATCTTAATATACAAGATATACTTAACAGCCTGGAGTTGGTAAATTTTAATTTATGACTTCGAAATATATTTTAAAAAATCCTAATTCGTACAATTTTAAAATGGGTGATTTATGACATAATACTTAATATAGCTTAGTATTTTTTTCATTTGTTTCATAAAATTTTCCTTTTTTCAATATAAATTCATTGTTAAATTAAAAAAACATCTATCTCTTAATTTTAACAGTGTTATGAAAAGTGACGATTTTAAAATTAAAACTTTCTAAATGCCTTCCAATAAAATTATAAAAATGCATATTATATCAATGAAAATATTGCCTTATTCGTATAAATATAAAGTCTAAACGCCTTAAAATATATGAAAAATATTTCTTGAATTATTTATGTATTTTAAAAGATATTGGCACTTAAGCTACAGTTTAAGTTAAAGCCCAAGTACTGTCGCTGTCATAAGTGAAAATCAAAAATCGAAAAAAAACATAAAAAAACGCGGTTGAGGACATAGTTAATTATTATATAGCAATGTTAACTAAAAATATTGTCCAAAACGATTGCATTAAATTGAAATGTGACGTAAATGAAACTTGTACGTCAACTTAGGTGCCGACTTCTCTAACAAGAAATATTTTAACGAAAATGGTGTAAGATGTTTATTTTTGCGAATGAGGTGTTATGCCTTGTACCTTATAATAATAATTTTAAAATTGAAATCATGTAATAATTATTTATTTTAGGTAAGTGGTCGCGTGATATCTATGTTTGTGGGGTCAGTTTTTATTACAACTTAACATCTTAGCTTAAATTAGATTTAAATACCATTTAAGGGCAATTCAAAATTTGCAAAGAATAATATCAAATTATTTTTGACATACTCTGTTTGGGGTTCTGAGTGGTAAATGAATACAATTCGATACAGTAGAACCTCTTAAAGTCGAATAATGTCTCCTTATTGTTCTTATAGACGTATTCCTTAAACTATTCGCCTAAAAAAGTATAATTCTTATAATAATTATATAAAAATAGTTCCTGAAATGAAAATACAGCAATAATAATAGTGAAAAAATTTGACGTGGAGTAAATTAATCTGCAAAAATATTGAATAGCGACCTTTAGAAAGAGACTGTGTGCCTCTCGCACACTACTTACTATACCTTATATGTATTGTGTGAAAGAGACAACACTATGAACCTGAAGTTAGTTGGTCTCTTTTTAAAAGTCGGTATGCAATATTTATTGAACATATTTAATAATGTATATGTAGAATGTATTGATATCCCTTTTATATAAGCTTTGTTATGGCTTTGCAAGACACAATAATACAGTATATTACAAAAGTATTACACACATTCTACAAAAGATAAATTTAAAAGTGTTCCATCTGTGTAGAAAGTTCAAAGGAAATTGTTATTTTGTCGTGTCTCAATATGAAAGTGTTAATATACTTTTGTAGCCGATTGTACTGTATTGTCGTTTAATAGTGTTTCTCAGTCGTTATCATTTATCTGTTCGTTAATACGATGTCGACGATTGAAACGCTATTTTAAAAATTGCTTAGTGGGAGAATAGATATAAGTACGTAACTTGAAACAATCTTGCAATTCCCATTTAATATTCTCCCTAAACAAAAAAATGTAGCTTGAAAAACCCGCCCATAACATTATAGAATAAATTTTATCTTTACAATTTCATATAAAAAAGCTAAATATATTTCAAAAATAGCTAAATTTACTACATCTTCAAATAGCTCCCAACTATTCTAATTTTAATATGTAAATGTACACGAATAAATGTATATTAAAATCATGATTAATGTGCCTGCTATATAAAAATATAATACAAATTCGTTTATAAATCTAAACTCGGGTGCAATGAAATCGCACATGTGCATTGTGGTAATTTTTTTAATTATGTCATTTAATTAAAAAAAATGATATTGTTCAAAAAATTTCCACATGTGCGAACGTTGTACCCGAGTATAGTAAAACAGCATTTATATTTTAACACACGTGATAAACGAAAATCTTAAAGCAATATTGTACTGTCAAATGTTTAGATATATTGTTGTAGTTAGATAAATTAGTCCATACGAGAATTTATTTATTATTTTTGTATCATAATGGAACATGTGCTTATGTTGGAAGTTAAATTAAAAAATGTCCTC
This sequence comes from Eurema hecabe, assembly GCA_026213755.1. Lineage (NCBI taxonomy): Eukaryota > Metazoa > Arthropoda > Insecta > Lepidoptera > Pieridae > Terias > Terias hecabe. The sequence goes on along the minus strand of JADANM010005263.1, from coordinate 7,073,399 downwards.
GATATGTTGTTTTATTTAATTTTATTCAGGCATTTTTGCTTAACAGGCGAACTTTAATTTGGCGGGAACGACTTTAAGACTACGGTTACTATGACGTAGATTTCTTAGTTTTCAACTACGGTCGTTACTACTATCAATCTTATTAGTAAACTAATATCATATTCTTCTAAACTCTCGAGTTGAAAATGGAATTTTCCGTTACATTAGAACACACATTACATACCGATTTTTTGTGAACAGAATACAGTTGAACTTGACAAATGACAACTGACACCAAATGTCAGTGTCATTCTCACCACTAAGTTTTCACAAAGGCGGCGAATTGTATTGTGTACTTTTTTGAAATTTGAACATAACTTTCAGTTTTTAATGATTAATACATTTAGTTAATTCGTTTACACCACTCGGATTCGTTCATGGTTCGGTGATACATACACAATGACTGCGACAGCGTCCGCAACAACTGCAACTTTAGATGAGAATTTGGATGATTGTGGCCCTCAACTTATTAGTAAACTTGAGGTATTTGATAACTTTCACAAAAACGAATTTAATATTTAAATTTTAACTATTTACAAACTAATCTACACACTATTTTCCAGGGAAATGGTATTACTTCAGGGGATATAAAGAAGTTGGAGGAAGCAGGGTATCACACTGTAGAATCAGTTGCGTATGCGCCTAAAAAATGGTTGATAACAATAAAAGGTATATCGGAAGCCAAGGCGGATAAAATTCTAGCTGAAGCTTCGAAACTTGTGCCAATGGGGTTCACAACAGCTACAGAGTTTCATCAAAAAAGGTATGTTTATTTGGAGAGAGAATCTTATAATTAAAACTTTCCACTAACTTGATGGTTTAACTTTGACAAAAAATAAATCTTAGGAGAAAAATTTAAATAATTATTTCTATAAAATTCACTAAATTATATTTAAATGCATTTTGGCAAGCCTTTTATAGATAAATTCTGCATTCTAAAATCTTTTATTAAAAATAAATGTTTTCCAGAGCTGAAATAATACAATTAACTACGGGTTCCAAGGAATTAGACAGGTTGCTTGGAGGTGGCATCGAAACAGGATCTATAACTGAAATCTTCGGTGAATTCCGTACAGGCAAGACGCAATTGTGTCACACACTTGCAGTTACATGTCAGGTAAGTTGTTTATTTGTAAAAAAGGGGATAAAATAAAACTTCTACATAATAAATAGAATACTTCAAAGCAAATTTTGCTGATCTTATTAATTCTTATCCAGAAAATCGGGAAAAAAACAACAAAAACCTGAATTGATTTAGCAAGCAAGGTCATTTTTGAGTTTGCTCTTCACAAAGTTTACTTAGTCATGCTTTGTCGTTGATTAAAAATTATTTCCAATTTATAATTAGATTTCAAAGTTTATCACACTGCAACAAAGTGCCTATTTATTAGTCAGTCGGGCGAAATAAATACATTTATAAGTAGCAGAATCATTATCATGTATACCTTTTCAGCTGCCCATAGAGCAATCAGGTGGTGAAGGGAAGTGTATGTACATAGATACGGAGGGCACATTCCGGCCAGAAAGACTGCTAGCTGTAGCACAACGTTACGGAATGGAGGGAGCAGCAGTCCTCGATAATGTAGCTTACGCTAGAGCTTATAATACAGATCATCAGACACAGCTATTGGTACAAGCCTGTGCTATGATGGCAGAGTCTAGGTAATGTTTATTTACATTTTGCAAATATATGGAAAATTATGCATTACATTCATAATATAAAATGAAGTTGCTTTTTTATGTTTGTTCTATGTATGCTTAAAATTTTTAAAGTATGCAAACGATTTTCTTGCAATTTTTATCAGAGAAAGGTTTTTAAGTATTTTTAAGTTTTTTGTATATGTAATAAAGAATAAATAAATAAATAATAAATAAATAAAAATGTGTCCAAAGTCAAAGCAATTACTTCTCTTATAAATAAACTTATCCGTAATGAACAAAATTTTATTTTATGAATAAATATATAACAATATAACAACAATATAACAATTTAATCAAAAATTAGTTTTTCACATATTTTTTCAATTAATCATTTCTATTTAAAAGCTAGTGACAGAATTAATGTTTGTTTTCAGATACTCACTATTAATAGTAGATAGTGTGACAGCATTGTACAGAACTGACTACTCAGGACGGGGGGAACTAAACCCTAGACAACAGCACCTCGGCAGGTTCATGAGGATGCTTCTCCGACTGGCTGATGAGGTGATCTCTTTAGTTTAACCTATAACATACTATATTCCACACCAGAGGTGCCCACCCAAAAACCAACACAAAAACCTTGATGTGGAGTCGTGGATACCATATCATACTATACCCATGGTTAATAATTGTTTTGTTGACATAAATATTCTAAAATATTACTGTATGTAGCCGTGTTAAATTAAGATATACTTAAATTTAAATTGAATATCTCTCATTTCCAGTTTGGTGTAGCTGTGATAATAACGAACCAAGTGGTCGCCCAAGTGGACTCTGTGGGCGTTTTCAATGCAGATACTAAGAAGCCCATCGGAGGTCACATACTAGCTCATGCTTCCACAACGAGACTCTACTTGAGGAAGGGACGCGGAGACAACAGGGTGTGCAAGATATATGACAGTCCATGTCTGCCGGAGACTGAAGCCATGTTCGCTATTAGTACCGAAGGCATCACTGACGCTAAAGAGTGAAATTAACAGTGTTATAAAGTGATAATTAAAGTTGACAAATGAATTATAAAAAAAAATTTATAACTATTGTGGAATCTCTGTTAAACATCATAAAATGCAAGCGAGTTCTAAAATCTAATATGCTTAAAAATGTTATTTTTAAATCTCAACAATAAATCCATTTTCAAGGACACCTTGATGTGCAAAGTTAGTATTTTTAAAGTTGGTCCACATCTAATATTAATTGTAATTAACTTTTTCGAAATATCAAAAACCCTTAAGAGGAAGATTTTTCTTAATATTGAGTAATATCTGCTTAAGTATGGCGTAAATTAACTCTTTATTTATTTTATTAGTTTCTTACATGGTTTTAAATACTCAAAAATACTTTTAGAAATTTCCGATTGTGCCTTTTATTAAATGGTGCTTTAACCTCGAAGTATGATACGAATTATTTCAAATTGTCTAGAAATGTAAGCCTATTTTCATTATTATTTCATACCGATATTTTAATGAAATAAATTTGTATTTAATAAAATGGTTGTGTTTTAATAAAAGTCCTTATATCATACAAACTATACATATAATAGTATTTACTATTTAGTAATAAGTCTAATAGGTATATTTATTTCATTAATTCGTCGATCATTTCATTCATTAATAAACAATATGTGAGTATTATAATATTATGTAGACTGCTGACAAACACCAATTACCGCAAAACCGAAGTGGTGCATTTATGATTACCCACAGGGATAACGCAACTCGATAAAATTCAAAGCTGAGACCACTTTTCCAATTTCATAACCAATTGCATCTTCAAGACCTTCTTCAAAGGCATGCATTTTAACAAATTAGGGGCAATTTAAATATTTCGGTCTAAGACGTGATAAATTAGGCGTCCCGTATCATTCGGTTGGAAATCGTTGAATAAAATTTGCATTGAGTGTTCTGAATGCAGTATAAGCTTTGTTTTACACTTTAAAGGTGTGAAGTGTGAAAAATCGAGGAGTGTGATTTAATTACGCGCGATGATTCTGCAATGTGGATTTTTTTAATTTTAAACGTATAAAATCTAAGTCGTCATATTATTATTATTTTATCTACATCTAGAGGATTTTTTTGACAGATTTTGCAACGTCAAACGTGAAACGACATTGCTTATCTAGTTCCACTTGACTGCGATAGAGGTCGTTATATTCAAAAATATTTAAGTAAATAAATAGGTACTTTATTTGCTAATGTGTTGTTCTTCTTACTTTCTTACTTATATTATGGCATTAGCGTCTAGCTTTTTGCCAATGTCAATGTAATAAGAGGCAACGTGGTCAAGATAAAAGTCGATATGAGTCCAGTCAGTAAGTCGTTTCGTTCTGCCCTTCGTAAAGTGATAGTGAGCTTTTCGAAGAACCTCGACGAATCTTGGAGCAATCGGAACGGCGCTACTATGCGCTCTCAAATAAATTCTTCATTTCCTGGACACTTATTAGCTAATTTACTGCATGAATGTAGTGATTGTGTTTGATTGTGATAGTTCACAATCAAACATTAAATCACTTTATGCACCAAAAAACGAATATTCAATCGAGATTACAAATAGACGCCGCAAGATTCCCCCTAATGTGTTGTTTCAGGTTCCATTTTGTTAAATATTTTTTTTATTTTTAACTAAACCACGAGGAACGATAATGATTTGTCATTTTATTTTTATTTTCTAATATTTGCTATAACTTTTCATCGGAGTTCCTGAAGTACAGATCAAGTCAGATTTTGGTGAGAGTGACTTTATTTTTTTTAAGCAAGTAAACTAATGCTTTTAGTGAAATGATTTATTTTCATTTAATATTCAATATATACGCACTTTGTTAAATTTTATTAACTTTATCTTTAGCGATAGAAATTTGGTACAGAGCCAATTAAGTTTAAATATCTATGTAGGTAAGTCTTACATAACACCACTACTATTCTTCTACCAAGGATATATAGCGAAAGGGAAGATAAATAAAAAGCAGCCATCAAATAAAAGCTTAGCTTTATTACTCGTTATATTCACGAAGAAACATCCCTCAGTGGTATCAACAAGTCTCCACGCTCACATTTCCATACTAATACATTTTATTTCACCATTGTCAATACAATCCAATAATTTTGATTACAATTTTAACACAATTTAGAACCGCCAATTTAGTCCAATTTAATAATTACGCAGTTGCAACATTGCCCGCCCGGTGGCGGCTAGATTTAATTTGGAAACAATTTCGATCACAATACTCGATTTTATGTCTAAATACACCAAAGTGGTAGTCCTAAACATTCATGGACAAAGACACACGCTCGTAAAATAGAAGCATTATGACAATGTTTTATTAATTATTATGTATTACAATTATGTTGTAGTATTAAGAACCGTTATAATTAATGCGTTAGGTTAGGTTAGTTTTTGTGATATAGGTAGGTATATTATGATTTGTCAGAGGCGCACAGATTACAATAGTGACCCGCTCTCAGCCATTCTTAGACAAATACCAAGGAATCGTTTACAATTTTTCATTTCCACTTTTCACCTTAAATGCCTTTTTAATTTAACTTTTTACATCCAGAACCATATAAACATCTTTTAGTTATTTATATATTTTTTTATCTATATAAAATGGTCGACTGCGCTGCCGCAACGCCGCCGCGCCGCTAAACTTTTTATTTACAAATGGTTTAATGTTCCTAAAAGTTTAATATCCGATACTATTCTTAAAATTAAATACAAAAAACGCATGACATTTCTAAATTTATCTAAATGTCCCATTCTTGCGATCGCTATAATTTATGAAATTTTGATTTTTACACCAACTTTAGAAATATCAATACAAAAATACTCTTTTGAATAAAATTTTATACACGACTCATTTATAGGGCGGCGCGGCGCGGCGCGGCAGGCGGACAGGCGCCGTGAAAGAAAAGCTTTGAGCCTCGTTATCTTAACATCATGAAATTTGTACTAAATATATCGAGCAAGCGAGCGCGGGCCCATATTACTTAGCCGAAATGCGAGGATATCGAAATTAATGCCTAAACACTAGTCAAATATTTTATTCTTCTTAGCAACGCGGTGAGCTCGATCAGTCGGGTCGGAGGCACGCGGCAAGAGGCAATAGAGTCAGAAATTCAGAATGCACTCTCAGACCCAAGACCACAGGACACACAGCTCTGACGGAGCGAGCTCACCGAGCCGTTGCTAAAGCAATTTAATTTTGTTTTTAATTTTGATACTAATTTTTATCACCGGAAACCGCGCCCGCTCGCAATAATTTACAAATATGTTATACGAAAACGGAGTCAGTATTTCACTGCCATTTACCAAAAATATATTAACAACAAAATATAAAATTACCTTTTACATACGACAATAAGAAATGATCGTGTATCGCTGTTACGAGTGAAGACCACAAGGATATTTAAATTATCATTTATTTTAGTAATTAATTACTAATTAATCGAAATACAAAATAGCGGCCGCCCCAAGATGGCGCGGGGCGCGCGAGTCCGTCTCGCGACGCCGTGGGCTCACGCTACACGAGTGCGCACGAGTTGGACTCACTCACTTATCTAATTAAAAGCGTCGGCAGTATTTGTTTCATGACATTCTAATAGTACATCCGTGCTCAATTTTTGATAATTTATCAGACATTACAAACGAATGATACTTATTTTATAACTACCTAATTTTTCAGCATTTCCCTTATTGATTTTCTCGTATAGAAAAGTTTATACAGCTAGTTGGTACATCTAAATGTTTTCTAATATCCAAAAATCAAATGCTACATAATAGAGTCTATTACAATTTCGAAAATTTAGGAACCATAATACCCAAACGTGAACCGAATACATTTATAGTGTATTTTCGCTTCTAGTATAATTTTGAAAATAAATATTTATATCATTTCACGATAAATCCAAACACTTATTAGACGGAATCAAAAATATTAAAAATGTAAAGCAAAAACATTTGATAGATACAATTCATTATGGAACTTAAGTAAACTACGTCTAAATACAAAATTTGGAAACAATGACAGTTGCCAAAAGACAATTTTTATAAATCTACAATACATATTATAGTTACAAACACGAGCTTTACAATCAACACCGAATTTTGTACTTTTCTGTGGGATAGCCCCTTGATCACTGTGGACTTAAATATTTCGATGTTTCAATCTTGAGTCTTTACAATAATTTAGTAAAATTGTCAACCAATAACTTATAAATAATGTTTTGTTTTACCAATCACACACCAATCGGCTCGAATCGGTCCAACGAGACGTAACTTATATCCATTGTGGTCTTTAACGGCTGTTGCACAGTGAATCACTCAAGTATAAAATCCGGAAAAATTCAAGACTAAACTCAAAATATATATATTTATATAAATATCGTCATAATTGTTTTTCCACCTTACCAGAAAGCATATTGTCAAAGAAATTTAACGGCTCCAAGTACTTGCAAATAACGGCATGTCGGTTGAATACTGTTGATGGGAAATCAATACATTGCTATTGTAATATGTGTTGTGTAGCCTGCATTTACAATTCTATTACATATAATTATGAAGAAACTATGGAGAGATCGGGTAACGGATTCATTACTTGCTATACATGGAAGTAAATAGGTAGATAGAGTCGATGAAGGTTCTCTTCGCACAGCTAGAGCGAAGCAGCGCCACGCTTTACTTCGATCGAGTTGAGGATCAATTCCATTAGTCAATTCACTGGGAAGTCGCTCGCTCAGCTGTACGATGAGAACGCGGATGAAAAGAACGCATAACGATAACGAAAACAATTTAAACGTAACATGAAACGATGCTCGTTCGAAGAGCCTTGCGGCGACTGCGTTTCAACTTGCCTACGAACCAGTGTATGTCGCAGAAAATGAACCTGGGCTATTGCTGAGGATCGGCTGTGGAGACACGAGTGTCGGGACTAATTTCGAACTAAAAACCAGTGAGGGTCGAACGGGGGAGGCTGAAAGTGTCGGTGTCGGGAAGGGTTCCATTGTCATTGTCTTACCTAACCTGAACACGTCATCACCAGTCGACGCCTGGTCCATCCTAAACTGAGGTACTCTTATAATTATCGTAATAGTTAAATGATTACAAATGAAACGATAACAAAGTATATCAAATAAGAAATGCTTATGCTCGCTTAGCTACGGCTGGCCGCCCGCCCTGCGCGGTCTCGTACTGAGAACTCAGGATGTCGTAAGATTGCAAACTGCAAATGAATTCATAATCACCGTTTGCTATTGCGCCTTAATTAAATATCGTTAACGCTAAGATAGTTTTACTTGTATTTCATCTGTATTAAAATTACTGTATTATATACACCTCGCTATACATCTCTGTACAACTGTCTATCTTATCGTGTTATATCTATTTACGAAGCTAAATGATCGGTAAATTGTCGTCCGGTTAACTGAGGATGGGAACTGAATGTGTCGCCGCGTGGCGGGGAGGGCGGCTGGCGTCTACACGTTATAACAAATACATCGAGATGTGCAATTCGTCCGCGCTTGCCTAGGAGTGTGCGCCAAGACTCAGTACTGAGGAGTGGATCACTGCGCGAGGGCTGCAGAGCGGAGGCGACGGCAATCCGAAGGCAAGCGGCGAACTAATCGCGCTACATATATCTACGAATCAAACTAATTATTCTTCTATAGTATAATAGTAAGTGTGTATGTATACTGGTTGTTCGGTACGAACGGTCAGCGTGCGAGCGCGAGCAACGGCGTCTTCAGCTGGGCGGGAGGTTCTATTGAGGGCCCTTTGTTATAATTTATTATCTTTTTTGTAAAAAATCAACTTTTGAAGGCACTTCTGTTCGGACGAGCTGGCCCTGGTGCGTTTTGTGACTTGGTATTCGAATGTTTGATTGTATTTGGTGTTGAATTTGTCAGGTAGTCGGTTCGGTTTCGCCTTCATCTATTGTGCCTGTGTGGATGTGGGTATCTGTATCTATTGGGTGAGATAGACGCCGTGCTTCGCAGCGGAGCGGGCAAGCTTCCTAATTAAAACGTCCAGATTTAAAGTCTAAATATACAGTAAAAAATACACCACGGATAAGAGTAATCGGCGTCCGTCCAGTAGGGGACGAAGAAACGTAACTTTTGGAATATTATATGTAGTTGCATAAAGAGTTAACTAAGTGACTTAGATACTAAACTTGCTCACTCCGCGCTCGGTGGTACGGTGGTGTTAGGACACGCTTCGGAATATAATATTTTATCTAACAAATAAACTTAACCCTACGTCCGCAGCGAGGGGCCTCGGTGACGGACGAACTGAAAACCAACCAACCATTTGCCGAAATGCGTATAATTGAACCGAGGATGCTTACAGGAAATGGAACCAAAGATGTGTACACTTTTCGAATTTGGTGTCTGTATCATTATTCTATTGAAATATCTGCACGAACATATAACCGGCTATCAGTATAAAAATAATGTTTAAATTCTTCGTCTGTGGATCGAAAAATAACCCTGCTCTATTGTACTAATGTCTATGGTTAACGTTAATTATCCCTAAAATAATTATGACGAGGTAAAGGTTGACAATTTTCGGACACGCGAAGTGTGCCAACGAACTCAACTCCTACGGGGAACAAAACAAACAATAAGGGAAACGAGGGGTAGGATCAATTGAAATCAAATAAAAACAACAAAAATTTCAAACTTAAGCAGTTAATATATTAATCGTTTTCTTCCTTAAAGAATAAATCAATAAATGATTTAAGATATACATAACTATAAAAACCATTTACGATAATACTTAATAATAATATAATAATAATTATATATAGCGAAATATATTATGTGCACAAATAAAATTCTAGGTGACTTAAATTTCTTCTTACTCGTATAACCTAATGAATTTTCTATAAGAGCGCGGGCAGTGGCCGCAGCCGCGCGCGCCCTGCCCTCCACGATCAACGTACCAAATACCAAATTTTTATAATTTAATTAAACATTTTATTAATAATTTTGAATCTGAAGGCCTAAATGCGAGTGTCGTAAAATTTTGGTGTGCGAAACAATCGTAGTCGTAATTTTGTTAGTCGAAACGTGTGCGTTGCGTCGTGGCGCTCACTCCAACTGCTCTAGGAAGTTGGGCGACTTGAAGTACTCCGGCACGGGGTCGTCCAGTCGCGAGATCACCTTGTAGATGGACTTCTTCCAGCTCTGCTCGGCGTCCTTGCCGCCCTGGATGGCGCGGAAGAACTCGCGCAAGGTCTGCTCCACCACGTATCTAAAGTTGGGCGGAACCTGTAATAGCAATTGCGGCGTTACATTTGGCTTGTACAGGAAAATTATTTGTGAGTTTTATTCCAAATTTGGTCATATTCTCTCATTAATGTACATTAGATTGTAGAGCGCTAAGTTGTCTTTTCCTTCCTTCTATCCAAATTTGGTAATCACGTAGTGTTTCTTATATAACATTGCTACTGTTTCAGTATATAACTTAAATCTAAAATATAACTGGATATGGTTATGTTAAAACTTAAGCCAGGATACACACCTCAATGTGGTTATTTCTGTTATAATGCAGGTTGAGGACTCTATACAATTCGGAGTCCCCAGCCACGTGAAGGTCGTCTGCCGTCTTCAGACCTTCGCTGATGGCCTGCCGCGCGTACTTCTCCATTTGAATGTAGTAGAACTCTCTGTAACAATACAAATTACCATCAGCTTTGATACTCACTAGTCCCAGGGTTTCCTTACGTTACGGTAGGCCATAAGAGTTAGTAAAAGGGCAATTGTCAACTAAAATTGGCTGTATTGACACACAGTGCTTTAATAATCAGTGAACATCGATATTACCGATGCGTGGATAAATTCACCTGCAGTGTGACACTTCACAGCACAATGAGAATATAAAAAAGCCCTCGAACGCCGTCGGAGGGCTGAGAGGATTTGATTAGTCATTTTCGCTCAGTCCGCTTGTCGCATCGCTATATCTTCGTTCCGCTTCGCTTACGAGAGCGAATCGAGTGTCTCGCGAGGCTAATTACTTACGAGTTTGCATTCAAACTGGCTAATTCAGTTTTTCTCGTCTCGACGAGCGACGGCTTGCGCCCTGATACCGCCGATACGCATACCTATACCCGCCGAGTGCACCTTCCGTGACATTTCATTTGACGCCACTCTACATTTGAATTGTGATCCAATGTCAATGTTAATTGGCAACATTGTAGCGGAAACGTGGAAGTTTAGGCTTCTATTTCGAGGGACACGTTTGGCCCGCGACACTTGGGACATAATAATACGGAATGAAATTGAAATATGTCGCGATAACCACGTGAAAATCCGAATCACTCAATAGTGAGGTATCAATCGAAGCGGATCATCCCTAAGCCACTTGCGAGAGCGAGAACCCTCGAGCCTCTCGCTTGCACGCCGGGGTTTCTATTATTTTTTAATTGGCACTCCGCGAGATATTGCCAGCCTTACTAATTGAGTAAGTAAATGAAGTGTCTTAATAATTAGATGTCTTTTTTACCGGGAGGTGACATGATGTTAAGGTATTCAAGCATTTTGAATGGATATTATGTTTTTAATTAGAGGGATGATGCAAAAAGTGCGTGGTTTTATTTGCGTCTAACAAACATAGAATCTAATGTGTAGAATATGATGCTTTTAAAAGTCCTAGTGTGAAGTTATCTCGCAGCTTGACCGATTATGTTTTAACAGATGTGATCATTAGTTTATACTTAAAAGCTTTACCACAAGTGCTATTAGAATTAAGATAAAATGCGTAGTTAATATTTCTTATTCGACGATACGAGAATATGAACAAATATTCGTTCCACATTTAAATAAGCCTTAACAATTTTTTCCAAGTCACTTTCTTGGGTAAACGTTTGAATTGAGCGCGAAACGTCTTAAGAAAACCGTTACGTTAAAGTATCAGCTGTTTTATTGTCCAAATACTCCTTGAAGAAAGCTTTATATTACAGAGTTTTGGAAAAACATATTTAATGTCAAAGGAGTAAGGGTTATATTTCTTAATAGGTATGGTGGAGTACAACAATAGTTCATCTTAGAGCCGGGTTAAGCGTCGCAGACAGATTTGAACTTTAACCTAAGGTATTAAGTTTGATTTTTGTTTGAATAGAAAGGTTTTCTCAAGACATCTTTCGTTTACCTGGAGGCGGTTTTGAATGTCATTGTTTGCGGCAGTTGGCGTCTTTTTTGCGAAGTTTCTTGGTCGAAGTTTTTATTCTCGGCTAAGGAGCAACCGGACGGAACCGGGCGCGAATACTTTTACGGAATCTTATTGTTTATTGACTCGAAGTAAAATTAAGATTTCGAAGCATGACTTCTCTTCGAATTTATTTGAAGTTTGGTGTATTATAATGTTTATTTTAAGTATATCTTTTCAAGTTGATATTGTAAGGTTTGTTAACAAAGTTAGGATTACGTAGATTTTATGAACTTATATATATTTTTTAAGTAAATTTAAAAACGATCAATAAGTTATAGTATCTTATTACTTAAGTAAGATAATTAAGCCAATAAAAAGCTAAAGATTGTTTTGATCACTGCTTTTAGGTAATAATTTACGAAATAAGTTCGCAAGTAAACCACAAAGGGTGTGACGTATGAGCCGAGGGTATTAACATCTTACAGACCCCTCAAGGAATCCCTCAATTCCCGTGAGAAAGTTTAACGTAGACTTAAAGATATAGACACGGTCACAATATTATTGTGTTATATTTTCTTAAAAAAATCTCATTTTTGTTTCGAAAAAAGAAACAGGTCTTTGGAAGATTTAGCATTAGCATTAGGATTAAAATATTTTATTAAGTTTTAAATTTTGACTTTTGGTACATTTTAATGGCTGTTCGAAAAAACATCTATAGTATTCATAATATATTCAATATCTACACTTTCATCATGTTAACAATTATCAATTAATCTATATAAATATGAGAGACTTCAAGCTCAATAATTTGTTTAGTGTTAATAAATTTTAGTACAGCGTGTCTATATGTTTGTAACTCTACGTTGGTAAGAAATCTCAGAGGGGTCAGATGATTGTTTAACATTTTCTTTTTCTCATTGTTGATTCCTTTGGCAAGAATTCATCTTTGTTATCGTGTTAGTGTTGTACTTGTAACCGTTCTTAAACTATTTAAAAACTGCATGACACATTTCTAAATTAAACACATCTTTTTGACCAAAACATTTATAAAAATTACTAAGATATTTATAATTATCTTCAGTTTTTTTTGTAAATGTTTTTTGTATCATATCATGTTTAATTTTTTATCTTTATTTCAATGATTTAGAAAATTAGCCATCGAATTTACCCTTATAGAAAACAAACTATGTCATACCAAATAAATCGATAATATTCAATAAATTTGCAATCTGTGTCAAAATCGTGAAGATTATTTATCTGTAGATCATGTGTGACAGGTCAACAGATGCGCGCGCGCATCCCCACAATTCGATTCTATAGAATCAAGTAATCCTTGTCTTTTGTAGTGTCGAAAAATAATAATAAGCTAACTAAAAGTAACAGAAATTTTGGTTACATGTAGTATGAAATATTAGGAAGCACGTATTAATAATATTTTGGATATCAATATAATGTTATTGTGGAATAAAAAAAATATTTAAAACTTTTATTTTTTTGCAAAAACGTTAAAAACAAAATATTATAATAAATATTTATATTTGTATTAGTTTTTTTTAATTTGCTACAATGTAAGTTGGTGACGTAAGACGGTAAACAAGGTAATTAAGCAATTACTTGGATATGGGTTAAAGTGTCACATCGGCATACCGATGTCTGACTTAACATATTGCTTACGGGTTTTTTTTGCAATATGCGGGCACACCGCTATGCGATAACGACCACCTTATTTCTACTTTTTCCAACATCTTCGACTATGGCGCGAATATGTCAAAATGACAGCCGCAGATAACAGAAAAATATTAGTTATCTGTACATTTTTTTGTGAAACGTCAAACGTCAATCACAGCGAACAGCATCGTACGAGTTCTTAATTATTCCTCCATAATACGAATAAATAAAAACGCCGTTTTGTGCTCTTTCATTTTCACGGCCTAATTATAATAGCGAACTGTAGTCATGAAACAATTATACCTAAACATCGGACGAGCGCACCGCACACAAAAACTCATTTATAATGCTGAAATATACCTGAATCAGTTCATAGAAATATTTTGATATAAAACCAACAAATCAGTATTGAAAAGGAGCTAACGCACACAATCGACTGTTATATAAAACAAAAAAGAGCGCCTATAAGCGCGTAACTTTGCCCTCTGCAAAATAGTTTTCAGACATTTCCCACTGACTTCAAATATACTCATTTCGATCGTTGCCAAATACAATGGTTATTAAAACCTGATGCAGGCTCGAGTCACTGAAATGATAGGGGAGGTATTACAGGTCGCGTGCGTGTGTGTGTGAGGGCCGTGTGTGTGCATGTGTGGGTGAGAGTGGACGGCGGCCAGCTTTCGAAGCACGCCAGAATGAGCCGCCAATGTTGCTAGAATATAAAAAGATAGAGACGACTATTTTTTTTTTTCATAAACCTTCGGAAATTTAATTAATAATATTACTATCATACATATCATCAATAGACGTGAAATACTCAGATCGCAAAAAAGTGTTTACAAAATCCGTTTGAAATGTTAATGTTTCAAAACGCGAAATTAATAAAGCAAACAACGAAACGAACGGGCTGCTTCACAAACTATCGATCCGTACAAAGAAAGTCAACAGTGTTCGAAAAGTTGTTCGCAAAAAGTGTTAAAAAACGACTGCTCCACATTCTTGTTCTGCAAAGTCACACACACACATCCGCGACGCACACAGCTAAAAGAGTAAACTAATACCGGGTTGGATTAATGCTTCAGTTAGTGAAAAAACTTTTTTCAGCCTCCGCCGTCCGGCGCAGGGCAGAACTCGCAACTTCGTAATTTATAATTATCTCGTGTTAGTTTTGCGTGCTTAAACACTTTCATGCCTGTGCTGTCAATATAGTTTTAAATTAAGAATAATTTACAGCTTATATTGTTTTTTTTTTTGGAAATGCAAAGAGGTTTTTGTGACCCGTTTAAAGTTAAAGTTTGTAAGCAAATGGGTGTGCTTTGAATAGTTAAGAATACAAGTAGATTTGATCGGTAGTTAGCGCGTATGTGAAACGTGTCGCCGTGTATGCGGGCTCTAGACGGTTATCTGTTTTGTTACTTTCTCGCGAATAACTCGTTTTATCTTGTAACGGGAATTCCGAAAACTTGCTTGTACATTTAGGTAGGTCGAGAATAACTTAAAATTCTAATATTTATAGTTTTCTAGATTGTCGCGAATCAAAAATGTATATACATATGAAGAACTAATTCGTGTTTCATAACTGTAAGTCATAAAAATAAATTTCAATAACAAAGTTTTGTAGGAACGAATGATACTATATAGAAAGGATATGGCAACATTATGTCAACAATAGTTTAGTGGCTATTATATCGCGTCGGTGTTGCCAACATGAGTCACGGCGGCGAATCCGCTCCTGGCCAATGACTCCCTCCTCACTGACCTGCCTCTGTCTTGTACCCCACGCTTGAAAAGTTCAGCTCATTTGAGTGCTTGCGGAGATTTTATTACCCCAACTATACTCGCTTCGGTATTAAAATTTCGAAAAAAAGGGTTGAACAGACGCGAGGCCGTTTAAGTGCATAAAGCTGACCGTTCGCGGTTGCTTGATTTCTGGATTAGTTCACTAATTACTGTTTTGAGACAGTTTCAAAAAGCCGAGCGGTCTTTATTTGCAACTCCTCGAGTGTCCGCGCAAAAAGTATACAACCAGCCGTCCTTTGAGCCACCGCCATGAAATTAAGCCTTCAATTACAACTAATGCTCAAATTTGTGTGTCGAGTGTCCATTTGATATGAATTTCGCCATTGTGCACGTTTTTATTTTTTAATTTTTTCAACTTTTTATAATTCGCCTGTGGGGCAGTTGAACGTGGAAGTGGGTTTTTGTCATATAATGCTTTATTCCAAACAATATTTATTTCATTCAATTAGACATGATCCATTTGAAATACACTGAAGTAGATGTCTACAAAATGTTATTCATTCCCGACGATTTGTGTATTTAAACTAAATAGTTTTAAACATGTAAAGCACTATTAAATATTTATCAGAACCAAATCACGGGAATGCTGGCAATTGAATCGTTCGAATTTCAAATCGTGAAAAAAAAAGTATTGATGAGCGTGTTTGAATAACGAATATGTCATCACATCTCGTGTATTTATTTTATCGGAACAAATATGTAATCGGAGCCGCGAATATGTTTTAATATGGCGGCCGTTGATCACGTGTCTAACAATAATTACTTTAGTGTTGCCAGCCGTCATTACGTCAAACCGCCTGCTTGCTCGCATTTTCACTATACTCAAGTTATTTCCCCCGGGTCTTTTGTCATTGCTATTTATTACTAAGATTTCCTACGTCACGTATATTTTTAACTTATTCATGTAGCGCGCA
>JADANM010005263.1:7041663-7054868 GCA_026213755.1 Eurema hecabe | reverse complement strand
TTAGTCACAACACATCACATTAAGTCATTAAAACGCGACACCTCGACAAAACCGGCACTCGGAAGACGTGAAAACTAGCGTGATGCGTAATTAGCAGCTTTTTAGAAGAAAAACTACTCATAAGCTTCCTCGAGAGGGTAGGATTAATTACTGGAGGTGCTTGTGTGAACGCGGCGCGGTGTAAATGGCCGGCCACTTGGCGCCCTAGCCTCGCCTGGCCTTATTAAAAATGTTAACACGTAAATTAGACTCGAGCGAGGCACTGTATTAGCCAACCAATTAAATTTTAGAGTCAGCCTCCACAATAGCCGGCTCCGCGACATCACACATAGCACGGGGGATGTCGCGACCGAACGCCCGCCTTAGACCCCCGACGACCCGTGCGTTCCTTCACACTTTGATAACGTTTCTAGTGTATACAAAATAAAATTGCGCACTTAAGTTTTTTAATTACAAAAAATTAAATATTGAACTAAATACGTACGGAGCGAGTTAGCGGCAAGTTAAAAAGGCATATGAAAATTGCGACGTAAGGTTGCCAGCATTTCCGTTGCCGACTGTAAGAGTCCTTGCTACGAGAGAATTTATTCTCAGTTGAATTAATAAAAAATATTAACATTATTAAAGTAATTCTGATTGAAAATCTTGTTATTTCAACGTTTCCCTTTGCCGTTTTAATGATATGCAGATATAACTTTACGGTGTCTAACTCGTCGAGAGGGTGATTATGGTTTATATGACATGAATGAGTGATTAATTAAAAAGTCGCTCGCGAAAGGGCATCAGTGGCCGGCTGTAGGTCGTGTTCGCTCGCATTCGGCGGCGTTCGGTGGCGTTCGCTGTTCGGTCGCATTGTGAGCGCTTTCACGTCGTGCGAGCGCTTAAAAGGTTTCAGGCTTGCCGGTAAGTGCACGCCCTCGCGCTAGTTGGATGCGTAGAAAGATTAATTGGAGTGTTGCCTATTCTGACAATTTACGACGCCTTCTGGCGGGCCGGCCGCAGACCACTTCTGCGCGACTTAATTAAGCGAAATAACTTAAACGAGTCACCGTTGCTAATTAGAGCTATCGTCGGCTAATTCTACGAGTGACTCTTTGTTTGCGAGCGTTTCTTTGAGTTGCGCTCAAAGAATTTGTCTTTGGCTCCACTTTGAAGGATGTTTGTTTTGGTCCCCGCGGAGCTGAAAGAAGGCTGTGTTAATTTTGACGAGTAAACTTTTTCGTGTACGGAATAATGTTATTCCTAAGTGGTCGGTATTAAAAGGCTTTAAGGTGGGTACACACGGCGCGACGGAGCGATCGTAAAAGACATAAGTGAAGGGTTCTCGCCTTTAGAACCCTCGAGGTTCGCGCACGGTACGTCAACAAGTGGCTAGTTGCCTTCCGCACTGAGCCACGTCTTTTTGCCACCAACTACTGTATGTACACGACTTAATACTTCATAATTTATACACTATCAGCGTTCGAAACCGCCATAAAAATTGTTAACGTAATCTCATTAATTTTAATGGTTTTCTAAAGTTCAAATGTTAATCAGTATAATGGGTTCTAATTAAAACCGTTAAAGATAAGTTTTTAATAAAGAGAATATTATTAGTTACGCTTTAAATCTGTGCATACCAATTGTATGTTTGTTTAGAGATTTAATCAACACAGGGACAGACTTTGATTTATACGATGTAATGATTACTAATTCGTGTATAAGGGTAGGATATGAAGGATTATCGTATGAAAACGCGTTTCTTAGTAAATTAAGCGATCGCTAATCGATGTTTCCGTTTTAAAGTATCATTTGTTGACGGACACGTGGTAATTGCTCGGTGGTCGGAATGACCCTCGCCCTTTCAGCATTCTTTTAGATTCTTATCGTAAGGAAATGGTCGTTTTCCGTTGTCCACAATGCACCCATTAAGGGTACAATTTAAATGGACTTAGTTCGCTTTTCAGGGAAATTTTCATTTTAATCTACAATAAAATTTAAGTACTACGTAACAGCTTTGGAACTTGGTCCGAATATTCTTGTCAAAACAACGTCATGTACCTACGTAAAGTCATAAATTCTTTATCGTAATTATTGCTAAGAAAAATACATTCACGCGGTTTATAACAAAAGATAAATCTAATAAAGATTTCCCAACTTATATCCTGAATGTAGCCTAGTAGAACAGATTCCAATATATACAGTATAATTATTTATTTATATAGGTATAACTTGTATAGGTATAATATGAAGCCTGTGTTACAAATAATTTGGCTTTTTAATAGTGAGAAATTTTCCTTAATTAAAGGTTGGACTAATATTGGCTCTTTATACTTATTAAAGAAGAGGTTAAAATAAATTGATATAATGGGGTTAGTAACCGATATTTAAACACAATTAATAATTAATTCTTCGACATGAATTCCTTATATTCGCGGTTGGTATTTTTACTAATTAACTTGTGGTTTATATCGACTAATTAGACGCGTACAGGAAAATCTTCAATGCTGATTAAGACGCAAATACAATATTAATTATATTTTAAAGATAATATGTTATGTTTGGAGGTTTCTAGATCCCTAATAACTGCGCAATAGTCAAATTTGTGTAATCAATAGTTGTGCAGAAATTTTGCATTATTGTTTTACGAGTTTTATTACGATGTTTCTTTATGTAAAACCATGTCGTAAATGTTCTAATTAAGAGTAAAAACCGCAATATTATATTAAGATTAAAAAGCTTTGGAATATTTGGTTTCCAACTTAACGCGTGTAGCTTTTAACTTACTTATCAAGTTAGAATAAAATGGCTTAAGATAATAAAGCCGTGATAACTGGTATCGAACAAATTGAAGTGCTTAGCATACATCGATGTAATGTATCTAGGCGATTCTTTATCTTTACAATAGAGAGAGACAGGGAGAGATAAAGAAGGGGTAGTTATCAACACGCTTATAGCAGGTGAGCTTATCAGTAAGAGATAACGGGAAAATTTGTCGAGTGAAAATCGATATCGAAGAATGTTTTCACTGCTTGGAGAAATATTCTGTTTAATTAAATGGGAATGGACGGTTACAGTTAGATTGTGACGATATGGATATCTATATTAATATTTATAAGAGGTAAGTAGGTATGTGAGATGAAAACTAAGAATTTCATGAAATGATTTTGAAAATTATTTTACCACAAGTAAGCCACGTAATTTGCTCCGGGTAAATTATAATGTTACGTGATCACGATACATAATATTTTTGAACATATTAATATACCATTATTTAAAATTCGTTATAGAATATTAAAAATAAATAGTTTTCTATTCATATCGTCAATACTGATTGATTTCTTTAAAAAAAACCAAAAATTAGAAAAAATAAATTCTTCATACAATACGATATTACAACCCCTTTTAGTATCAAAGAAACGTATCATAAAGTTGTCTTGCAAATTAAAGAGTACGAGGGCCGACCCTCCGAACAGTTTGCTTACTCAATTGACAGTTAAGTAGTCGATAACTTGTGTTTTGACTTAATTCGTGTCTTATTTGTGGAGACGATATTTATACTATTAGAACATAATAAAGGTAGGGTTTGGTATAGTGTTATGATACATTGAATGTCTTTGTAATTTACGTAAATAGTTAAGCGTATTTACTGGTAATATATGTATGCAAAAGATATGTTAGTTTTACTATTAACGCGAAGACTATTGTACTGATTTTAATGAGTTCACTTTGTAAGTTTCTGTTTTTTATGGCATAAAATATATGTTAATAGATAACAGTGGAAGTTAATCAAATACTGTTTTAATTTTTTTATTAAATGCTTATAATATTGTGAGGAACAGCTTGTATATCGATTTGTAAATGAACTACGTGTCGAAAGTCATGTTGAATTTATTTAACTATGAATGTCAATCTAACCCCAGTAATCCTCGTAATTAGGAAATAGTGATTTTACACCCCATTATTGAATTATATAGGGTAATTGGATAATCGATCCCTAAGACAGTGATTGCGTTCAATCAATTTATATTTAAGATTGCTTCACTGTTTGCGAAGTGTAGATCGGAATTCTATTTGGAAAAAGGAGTATTGCACTAGTTTTTTTTTTAGTTTTTGTTTTAGTTTAGTTGATGTTTTGTCGTATGTACTCTAATTCTTAGCTATAAGAGCTATATTTAAGGAACGTATCAATAAACCTATTTACGATTTTCGCCCTTTAAATAACCTTTTTATACTTAAATGAATATTAAGCAAGACTTACCTGAAATTGGAGAACCATTTGACGAGTTGAGCGGTGTTGTTCTTGTTGAACTTGATGTCTGGGAAGTACATCTTCAGGACAGCTGAGCTGGGGTACCGGACCCAGAAGAACATCAGCTTGGCCTTGCGAAGGTGCATCGGCGTCAATGTTGAAGAGTGCAGTGGAATTAAGGAGCATATTGGTTGAGAGAACACTTCTTAATTTGGTAAAATGACATGGCTTTATTTTGACAGTTAGCAGTTAAGATTTGTCAAAGTAGCTTCTTAAAATGTAATTAAATTTGATTCAAGTCTATTTTTATCGAAGTTATCATCCGTTAAGTACGCAAAATTGGTAATATTTACCTTAAGCCACGTAATATGTATTAAGTAATGAATTGTACTGCCTTAATGATGTATCAAATAAGTGTTGAGGCAGAATAATAAATAGTAAAAAGGAATCAGGTTAAGAACTCATTACGGCGAGCTATATATCGAGTTATTCTTGGTTATAAGGAATGGTAAATCTGATTATATCCCAGTGTTACGTCAGTTCGATGAAGCACTACAAAACCTTAATCCATTTGCATCTAATCTTATAAAGCACCTTATCTGATATCGAATGGACATCTACTGGCTGGATTAATTAATAGTTCGCAACAATGTTTTACATAACCTTACTTGCAACTGATATCGACTATTAATAACTACGGTATTTTCCCAAGATTAATTTAGTATATTTTATGGACTTAAACGAATAGGTTGCTAAGGGAATTTCGTAATTGGTTTTCCCTTATGCCCATGTATGGGAAAGCGTAGAAACCGCAACACTTGTGGGGTTTCTGGAGTCGTATAATGTCTAACTGATAAGTAGGAAGTAGGCGGCAATCGTAAGGTTAAACAGAAATAAGATATCTGTGGCGATCGCGTGTACGGCTTGCTAAGAACTGAGCGGATTATGTAGCCGGCCAGTCGTCGTTACGAGCTATGTACAAGGTGTGAGGACGCGGTAAATGTACTATTGTTTTATGTTGCTTAAAGTACGGTTTCGTACAGGAAAGAGCTAGTTAATAATTTCAAATTGACCATTCCATTGTAAATTTTAGAATGAGAGATATTAAATTGAATATGTTGTACGTTCGATCGTTCTTAAAATTAAACTACAGCTATGTTATTTGTATTGAAAAGGATATAGTAGGCTGAACTCCGTCGTAAGGCAGGTCAGTAGAGTTGCAGTCGGAGTGCGGGTCCTGCGAGTCCATGTGCTGGCTGTGCGGGTTGTGGGGGTTGTGCGGATTGTGCGGGTTGTGCGGGCCCGCGGCGTGGTGCGGCACGTGCGGGTGGTGCGGCCGCAGGTAGTCCGGCAGCAGCACCGGGTGCAGCATCGCCGGCGCGTTCGGCAGCGGCGGCGAGTCTCGCTCCGGCGCGGGCGGCGACCGCCCTAGACCCCCACCCGCCCCAAAAAATGGCGAGTACGGCGAGAACACCTGGCTCTCGTGCAGCGAGGGGTTCGGGATCGCCACCGACGTCGGCAGCGCCATGCCCCCTGGGAACGGTCGCGGCGACGGCGACTCGGGGAACTTGCTCTCCGGCGACTGGCCCACGCCCTCTCCCAGAATCCGGCTCACAGTCCGCGGCGTGATGCGCGTGTCCGTCACCTTATGCCGCTTCTTCTTGGGCGTCACGACTAGACTTAGTGGCTCTAGCGAGTCCATGCTCTGGTCCCGGTCGAAGTGGCCGTTCATCGGACCGAAGTGCGACGGCATCGGCTTCTGGGGCGTCTGGAACATGCCTGTCGGAGGTCGCATGTGAGCGCCGTGGCCGGGCCCGCCCGCCTCGGGGTGCAGCGGGAACGCCGCGCCGCCTGGCGCACGGGGGCCGTTCATATGATTCATAAACAATGGATTATTCGTTATAAACGGAACGCCGTTCGGCGCGCCCGGGTGATGGACGGGTTGGTTACCTGACATTTGTCCCGGAGGTCGCTCTGGAGCTTTGGGAGGCGGCGTTTTTCTTTCGATTATTCGCGATGCTCGCATCAAATCCTTGTTGAGCTGTTCGGCAGCCGCCGCCGCCGCCTCTGATTGTTTGCCCATAATGCGTCTCTGGTGCACAAAGCGAGTAACAATTGAATCAATGAGGCTCGCCAAGGACGCTGTTATTTCACTCTTGAGAACTTCAGCGAGACTTTCCAGGTCGGCTCCCGATATGGGGCCCACAGAACCCGCGTTGCTTCTCAGCGCATCTAATCGTTCTGCGAGGTCCGAGGGTAGCGGTGGTTTTGGAGTTTGTCCCATGTGTCGTTGTTGAGGAGAATGTTGGTTGGATTGAGGCCTCTGTTGTTGATTGTTTTGTTGATGTTCACTCGCTTCTTTCATACGTGCTTCTTGTTCTAAAAATAATTTTTGGCTTACGTTGAGGTACATAGCGGCTGCGTTATTGAGATGCTGGTGAGTATGCTGCGGATGTAAATGCTCACTGTGTGGTAGATGCGGTATCATGGGAAGAGTCCCATTGAAGCCGGGTGGCAGGTGTGGATGGGCAGCATTGTGAGCTTGGATCTTCGCAGATATCATCTTACTCATCACTTGAGACAGCATGTTCGGTGGAGCACTGTTAGGTATCGGCGGAGGAACCTCCTTCACCGGCGAGGCAGGCTCTGATTTCGGCACGGTATCCTCAGTCTGTTCAACATCACTCGAAGCACCGTCATTGTCTATAGTCTCTGACTCTTGGCCCATGCGATTACACAATTGCAAATATTTCTCTTGCATCTCAGCTAATTGCTCTTGCATAGTTCTTAATTGCGATTTTAAAGCATTCTTTTCTACTAACTTTTGTTGAATGGGAGGTCGCTCACCGTCATCCTCGGAATCGTCGGACACCGTCTGCGCATTGCTGCTGTGGCTAGCTCCGTACCTCTCTGCCGCGCCATCGTGTTGCTGAGGATGGTACAACTTCCGTTTCTTGCACCCGTTCACTTGTGGCTGCTGCGGAGCGGGGCTAGAACGCATGGTCGACACTATATTTTCAACACGAGCACGTTTCACATCCTGAGGTCGAGGCGAGGACCTTTGCGCATCACTGTCACGGTCTTCCGGTTCCGTCTTGGGAGCGAGGAGCTGATCTGAAGGCAGAGTCGCGGGAGGCGGCGGTGTGCGCGAGTCACAGGCGTTGTCGAGTGTCAGCAGAGCCTCGTCGAGATCGGGGCGCGAGTCGCGAGATATGGGCCGCTCGGGCGATCGTTTCTCCTCCTTGGGTTCGTCGTTGTTGTTGTTGGCGAGCACATTGTTATTGTCCGGGGAGAGCCGCATGAGTTCCTTCTTGCGGCTCTGCAGAATGTCGCGAAGGACGCGGTCGCGGAGCATGTCGCCCCCGCTGGGCTCATCGCCGCTGTCCTCCTGCTTGGGTGCGCGGCCCAGCAGCTCGTTGAGCATCTCTGCGGGCGCGTAGCAAGGACCGAAGAGGCCGAAGTGTTGCCGACCCTCGAAGATGGCACTGTAAAGTCCCCCACTCATGTGTGCGGCGCGCGCGGGCGCGGGTCCGTTCGTGGCGAGAGTTGAATAAGAATTGCGTGGCTCACCGGCGTCCACGCGCTGTCTGACGCGTTTCTGTTTCTTTAGGAGCTTATCCGAGTAGGGCGCGTTTGAGTCGGCCTCCTCCTCCGATGACATCATAGGCTAGACGAGCCCCAATTGGCCGGACGGGCGGCGGGCAGGGCCCCACCGCGCTACTCGAGCCGCATCGCCCGATCTGAAACAAGGAGGGGAGCGTCACACTCGCGTCTCGCACCTGCTCACTGCTCAGGCGACGCTTGCGCGCGTCTTGGCTGCACTACGCACCGATCACGGCGCACGCGCCTTTATTCTTACGATATAATATTACTTTATAATAAGTAAAATAATTCTCTTATAAAAACTTAAAATTATTTAAAGTATGCCAACTTTCTAAAAATGTATTGTATTCTTAAGATATTTTTATTTATACTTATTCGAAGATAAGAATATAAAAATTAAGCTACTAGAAAAATTATATTAATCAAATACTTATTTCTTAAGTTTTGTTTTATTAAATTTTTTACAGAATTTGTAAAAGAGAATATTATTCATTTCACACTGTTTCAAAAACCGATGTAACTAAAAAAATGATTTGTCAAAACACTATTAAAACCGATCCATTCCTTAGCATTTGTTGTACAGTTTACACGCGTATCAATAAAAATAAATTCCATAGCTATTAAAAGATCGGTACATATAAAAATAGGTATATCTAATATATGAAAGTATTCTTATCAATTTATACTATGACATAAGTATACAGCTTATAGATAGTAATTAATTCACAAAACCTAATTGCCATGTGGCCATAGATCTGATAAGAATTGCCATGGAAGTTAGGCAAGCAACTTATTAGCGAAACGATTGTGTTTTAACAAAAGCCCGCGTATCACAAACATTCCTTTTGGAGCGTGACTTATTCATAGTGGACAATGAATCTAAATATGTCAGAAATAATTCTGTGAGACACGGTATGTTGGCGTGTTTCCGTTGCGACACGAAAAATCCAATAGGACAAGACTAGAATCTAATTCAATATACGAGATTAAGCAAGTTTGCTTCATGCGTGTGTTTTATGTAAGTCTAGTGTGTTTAAGTGAATAATGTATGTTTAGAGATAGATAAAGGAATATAAATACTTATAAATAATTCGTTAAAGGGTCTATTTACGAATATTTGATTCAGATAAATTTTTAAATCGATTAATAGTTACAAATTAAATTAATTGATTAAAAAGTCCCTCGTAAGTAATTTTATTTATATTAGTTTCTTTTTTATTGTAAGATTGTGATAGTTCATTCTTATTTTAAATTTTGCATTTGGCTATTTCGTATCATATAAGTTAAATTCAATAAATATTAATAACATTATGCTTACTTTTTAAACGCAAAATATTAGTCACAGCAAGTTTGATTTCAAGATGTTAACTAAGATATATAGTTTTTTAAAGTAAGCACTATTACTCACTTATCTTAGGTAATTATAGAATAGCTACTCAATTTTAAGTACAGCCGAAACCGGCCCAATTTGACAGTTCGCCATACAAAGTACTTGTAAAATTTGACCTGCGTATGAGTATTTGCCGTTGGTGCCTTAAAGAGTGATTATATTATAGACTCTTAGAGGGCTAATTTGATCATATATAGGTTCAGAACGTGACGTGACGTCTCGTTTCGTACAACGGGAACGGATTCATCTCGCGTCTCCAACATCCGGGCGCAATTTGCCACAAAGCGATGCTATCAATGGCTTCCGATGGTGACCAGCCACTTGCGACCACCGTCACGCTGGTTGACCATCGACCTTTCTAACGGACGGTCACTTTCCACACCTATGTAGGTAATAGGTAGGTATTGTAGGTAGGCGGACTTTACTTCCGGAATTTAGTGCTGTCGAAATGGTTCAATCAACTTTGAATAAAGAAGCATTTTTTGTATGTTTGTGGTACGATTAAAGCTATTTAGACATCATTTCAATGTTCCTTTTTTTAATAAAATGTAAAAAAGCTAGTATTCACGAACGAAATTTCATAAGTTACCTAATAATAACACCTAAATAAACGTTATACCGTAGATTATAGTATCAAGTCCGAGTTAAAGTCAAAATTATCTTATTCAACTAAGCTACAAAGTACCTACTACCTATAACTTTAGACTTTTGACTCGTCATTACAAAACTAATTTTTACCACTGATTCCGAAAGCATTTTTCATTAGAAGAAACCGATATGATACTGCAATATATGATACTCTTTTCAAATAAAAAGGTACCAAAATAAAAAGGTACTACAAAAACAGTAGGTACATACTAAACTCCCACCCCTTGTTATTAAAAACGTTATACATCGTAATTCGTGCTCGCACGATACAATTTCAATAATTACGCCTCATGAATAAGCAATGTTCTGTCAAACCGTGGCCAAATCCGAGTGAGGGAATGTAGCTAGCTGTTACACGCGGTTTTACTTGATATCTATAACTAGCTGCTGCTCGCGACTTCGTCTATCAATTTCTATTATTATAATTTTAATAATGTATGTATTTATGCAATATAGAACAACTAGACAAATTTTTCTTTTTTGTGTTTATGCAAAAATTCTTATCTAAAATGGTCTATTTTCTTATACCAAAAAGAACCAACTAAAAAATCCAAATCAAAAACAATTTTGAAATGTAAAAATGACCATATAATAGAGATGAATGAATGACCATAAAATAAACCATACCTATTAAGATAAGAATTCTTGAATAAACCCAAAATAAAAAAAAAAAAATTGGGTTCCATTTTGAATAAATACGGACAATTAAGTCGTTTAAGTAGTTCAATTACCTGCGATGTTAGCTTTTCTTTATCGAAATAAAATAAAAATAACTTTTCTGGTTTTTCTGAAATTAACGTGTTAGATTAAAAAAACTCTTCAGTTTTATAATAGTAGTATAAATAAACTTCTATCTATATAAATACATACGCAAATTAAATATATTAGCAAGAAGTCGAATCGTATTAAGAGAGCATTTTTAAAATGCCGCGCTGTCGCCCGCGACTCCGTCCGCGTAGACTTTCATATAAAATTTTGACTTACTTTCGCGCTTATAAAATTATTTGGGATTATATTAAAATTAACATCTAGATGTTTTTAATTTTAGGTTCAATCGCCTACTGCGTACTGACAGAAGTTGATAACAGTGTTATCAATAGTGTTAATGACCGCTCGTCCTAAAGGAATCCTTTTGTTAAAATTCTTATTAGTATTACCAGTATCATGAAAAAAATTCTATAGTTTTTATCTGTGACTCTTTGAAAAATATATAATAAGGTTTTTTAATAGTATTAAGTTACATACGGATTTCGAAAAAAACTAACAGAGGTAAGATAATTAATTAAAATCAGGTGCAGTCTTAAATATTCTCGAATGTACTAGCTTTTTTGACTTTCTTTTATACGGCATCGTTAAATTTAAATACCTATTGGTTATTAAATGTTTTTCAACTGTACTGTAAAAGGATGACGCGTTATTTTTAGATAATTTTTATTGTTTAAAAATATATTAACAAGTTAATTTTAATTGCAAATGTAGATATACCTTCAATAGTTTTCAATTTTGTATATATAATACTATATTAATAATATATTGTATATTATAATATGACATTCAAAATTAATTAATAAGTTTCCTAAGAGCGTCAAGAATCTACCTTATTCCAAGTTTCGAAGCTTCGTTAAAAAATGTCTAATTAAAAAGGCGTACCTACTATACATTACATCATACATGAATATATCGAAGATAAAACCCTTGGAATGATATTTCTTAACGCTCGTGGGATGTTGACTTTTTTCATGTGTAAATATTACAATAGTCGTTGTTTATATTTACAATTATATTTTCTGATTTTAAAAAGAGCGACTATCAGAGTTTCTTGCCGGTTGTTCTGTAGAAACTGCCTTCCGAACCGGTGGTAAATGTTTTGTAATACCATGACGATTCAATATTTTATAATATGATATTTAAATAGATACTAAATAAATATCTAAACATGCGTCAATAATTATTTTAAACAAATTAGCAAACATGAAACTAAAAATCTGTATCAACAGGAAATGACTTCTCATTGACGTCATAAAAATTTTCCTTATAAACCATTGTAATTCGCGTGTTCGGTAAAACGCTTAGTTTAAATAAATTATGCTATTTGTTAAGGGTTCGCTCCCTGACCTGTTGATATCGCTGGGGTGGCTACGGAACATTCCTTAGTACCGAAGCGTTTTCTTCAGAGACACGCTATTGTTAGAAGACATGTTTTTTCTATAGTAGTTCGTGAGATTTTATTTTTTATTTAAAACGCATTATTTTACATTTATTTATGAAAGTTAATATTGTACCTAGTTTAAAATTTAACGAAAATATAATGCGATATAAAAAAGAAATAGTCTTTAAAAGTTTAAAAGGCCGGCAACACACTCGTGACATCGCGAGTGCTCATGGGCGGCGCTGATCACTTCACATCAGGTGACGCGCCTGCTCGTTTGCCCCCTATCATATAAAAAAAGTCATATTTAACTTTTTTATCTATGCATGACACTATTGACATTTGACGTTTGGCGCTTTTTAAAGTAAGAATTGTTCTTAATATCATTTTTAAAATTATCAATAAGCAGATAATGTTAAGCAGAGTCCTTGGAATTTAAAAAAATAAATATCAGCATTTTAGTGATACCATATATAATCGTCAGCAAGCATTGAGAGCCGTGTTTAATTCGGCGTGACCGTGCCTCTAATTTTTACGAAAATATTTCTCTTTAGTACACGACGTTCGCGCAATAAAAAATAAACAAATCACGAGATTTAACTAAGCCTTTTTAGTTAATCTTATTTCGAAAATAAAAGTACGTAGGTATTTGGTGTACGCTTTTAGCGAAGTCGGCATAGATGTTTGTAGTTGGTAAAATTTGAGTTATTTTAGTTTTCAACTTAATTAATAATATTCACGTAAGATAATATAAGAAATGTAAATTAAAGCAAAGAAAAAACGTTTCAAAAAAAATATATTACATATTATATCTATTCAAAAACAAATTGTTTTAACTTTTCAACTTAAAACATAATACATATATTATGGTAAACGTGAAATTATCATAAACAAAAGACTCGGTAACACGTCAGTATTCACTAAGAAGTTATCTATAGCAAATATTTAATTCCAGCTGCCCAACGCCATTTTGCAGTTCGTAATTACATGTAAGAATAATAGTGATATAATCTAACCATATGGCACCCTCTGGGAAGTGGTGGAATTCGTGGGAACTAGCACCCTCGCAATGCCAATGCATATTACAATTTTACCATAAGTCACCGGTAATGGTCACTCGACCATGGTCATGGGGTATGTCAGGTGGCGTGCATTGTTCAAGCAAAGAGTATTTACTTTAATAG
>JADANM010005263.1:6990743-7037100 GCA_026213755.1 Eurema hecabe | reverse complement strand
AAGCTACATTGAAAATGAAATAAAAATGAAAAATGTTTTATTTCTGAGTAAATGTGAACCAAATATTTTCACCTACCACCGGTTCGGAAACTAACACGTCGAGAAGAACCGGCATAAGAAACTCGCACGGGTCCTACACTTTTTGCCAAAAAAGGGGGAAAAATCATCTTTTAGAATAAAATTTACAATTCTGCAACTTAACATAAAGGTATAATTTAACATAACATAATTGTAAGTCATATTATCATAATGTCACTCAGATCACTAATCATAAGTTTAGTATTATGTCAACCCGTGCGAAGCCGGGACGGGCCGCTAGTAGACGCGAAATCGTTGAACCGCCGCTTTGCAAAACGGCCCTGTTTTGTAAAACGGCTAGCCGTAATGTAATACAGCGGATCATACAATCCGCCTGCGACACCTACAACTTATAATATTGCGTTCATTTCGAACAAATTTGATTACCATAAAACGATTCTAGTGAGTTAACCTTAAAAGATAGACATATGCTGTCGCGGACTTTTTTTTAGATCTTTTAAAGAGGAATAATTCTTTTATACATATTTTTTTGTATCTTGAACCGTTTTCGCAGCGCACGCACCGGAAGCCGTCAAGTATGAATAATTTCTCCCGTTTTTTCCACATTTTCCATTATATCTTCGCTTCTATTAGTCGCAACGTGATGTTATGTAGCCTAAAGCCTTCCTCGATAAATGGTAAATTCAAAAAAAAAGAATTTTTCAATTCGAACCAGTAGATCTTGAGATTAGCGCGTTCAAACAAACAAACAAACAAACAAACAAACAAACAAACTCTTCAGCTTTATATATTAGTATAGATAGAGGGATATTGGGACAGAGAAAGCGACTTCGTTTTATACTGTGATAAAAAACAATAGAATAATAATCTATCGACACATCCCACCCCTATAGAAGCACGTTGGAAGACAGGCACTTATTAGCCGTCATTATCTAGCCGGTATCGCCGTGACATATGGTGAATACACACGAGGACACGTGAAACAACTAGTGTGCCGACACGAGACCCTTTGGAAAACCTTAATTGTCCTTTGTCCGGACATGCGAAGTGTTCGCGTTCGGAGATAGTGATCTTATTATTATAGATACATATGTATAATATGTATAGGAATATACGATGTATAGGAATCGATACGTTAATTTCATTAGACGTTTGAAGCTCTTTAAAAAAGAGCGACTACCAGAGTTTCTTGCCGGTTCTTCTCTGTAGAAACTGCCTTCCGAACCGGTGGTAAATGTTTTGTAATACCATGAGTCATGACGATTCAAAAGTGTTACTTTAGGTAGCCTAGTTGAATAAAGTTACTTTTGACTTTGACTTAGCTCTTTATTCAACTGGGTGATAAAAGACGGAATACTGAAACGCAACTTAAATTTAAGAACATCTTAAACCGTTTCGATTTGACAGTTCGCGATACAATTCTGTCAAAATTACGAGTCTCAAGGCGTGCTTAAATTTAATTTTCGCATGAGGATTTGGCTGAAAGTATTTGAAAATTGTCAATTTAAATTTTAATATATGTAGTTATTCGGGAAAGGACACGTTACAAACCTATAAACTGACAATCTGATATGAGAAACTGAGATAATATTGTAGAATAAATTGTAATATTGTATTTCTTTGAACAGTATGCACCTACCTTCTTAGGTAAGTTTTTTTAGTTTAAAAAATAATAATATAGATTTTACATAGAATAAAAAAATGTTGAATAAGTTACCTACCTGTATTAAAAAAATTTCGAGTGATATGATTATTTTGTAATCTTTTATGTACATAATAGATATGTAATTTCAAATGTATTAATATTTGTAGTCGATTGTACTCCTAGTTACATTATACCTACCCTATAGTTAGTAACAATAAAACCTTTTTCAAAGACACTCATATGCGTAAGTTAGATTTATTTTTATTCTATTAGACCAGAAAGCTAATTAGGTTTATCCATTAAAACTAATCCCAAGATAACATGAGAGATTAGGTTTAATAAGTTTAACTTAAACCTTATAAGCATTCACTTAGTTATTTATATAAGCGATCACTTAGGATTTCGCCACTTTTAGCTTAAATTTAATTAATTAATTTACTTAAGTATTTTTAATATTCAACAATGTAATTTTTAGGGACTTTCATTTGTCTATAAAACAATAAACATGTATATTTTTATTCATGAACCAGCATTGTCTCGATATTTAACTTGCCTTTTCGGTTGTTTACGAGTTAAAATAACAAATGACGTTAAGGAAAAATTTTTCTCTCATAATGTACCTTAAAATAAATTACAAAAACTTCAGTAAGACCAGAGATCTTTCCTACAATCAAAAACATTACCTAAAAATATTTGTATACGTGTCAGCAGCCTATAAAAATTCTTATATGAGTCTATAAAAATCCTAGCTTAGTAGTCAAGTTCTAAAGAGCTCTAAGTATTGATTTTTATAATATAATTAATAATTTCTTCAAGCTCAATGATTATGGCGGAACGTTGAACCAATGGGCCGTCAATTTATAGCCGTGTATACTTTGATAGTTCGCAAAGATACGTAACTTACCTATTTATAATAAGCCTGGAGATTAAAATAACTGATGCGCGCATTGTATAATGTATAACTATTTATACTTATAGTATACAGACAGAAACTACAGAGGTAGTTTGTGACGTTGTTCGGAAATGAGTTGGGAATTTTGTCAACAGAAAGATCAGATATATAAGTACTTCGTTTTAGTATAAAAGATGTTACTTAAGTACTATATACCTACGGTCTATTACGCTTTCGCGCCTAAATGAAAGATCCTATTTTTATTAAATTTAATATAATGAGAATTGCTCAAATAATCTTGAATTTTCGATAGGCGTACCTAGATACTTATAAGAATTAAGTAGAACTCTTGTAAGAAAGTTCAGTTTTGCTAAAAATGAAATCATTAAAAATCTCCTTTTTTTAATTTGATCTTCTTAAATGAATCTACTTATATGTTACATTTATGTCAGTTACAAAGTTATTAAATTATCAAAAATACGCGGGTGAAACCGAAGCACAGCTATGTTTTATTAAAAATATATAATATTAATTAATAAAATTAATTTTAAGGCATGAATAATTCCCAATTGTTTAACGGAAAAATATCAGAATAATTGAAACAAATTAACTATCAACATTTGCAATGAATTTCAATAATTGTGTCCGCGATCTTTTCGAGATCACAAACGCAACTAGCGACCCTTAAGAGCAATTAAAAATATATGAAATACACAAAGAGAAAAAGTATCCAAGTAATCTGAATTACCTAGTTGGCAGGAATGTGAAATTTCACGTTAAAAGAAGCATACTAATGAATTTTTAATTTAACATTTTGTACACAAGATATGTTCAAATAAAAATTGTACCTATAGAAATGATTTCAATACGATTTGCTGTCGAGCGAAATTATCTTATTTTATATTAAAAGAGGTCTATAAAAGGACGACTCGTACAATGGGATTTTTATTAGGTTCAATTTTGAACTTTTTAACTTATAAACGGGATAACTTTTCAGTTCTATAGAAACCGCTGGAAAATGAGCTCGGAATATTTTTGCAAGTTTAAAGATCAGATAAAATTAGTGTTTATTTTTATCGAAATGTATTCGATTTAATATCCCACTTTGTTCGTATTATCAATGAGAATGCTTGTGTGTCTGTATGTTACTTTTATACCCATACAAATATATTTATAAATCTCTTTTAATGTAATTTTTTGGTCCCTTAAAATATAGGTACTATAGGCTCTAAGCATACGAGCGTTGAGTCTTACAAATGTCCACTACGGTCGTGATGTTTTAACTAAAGGGCAACATAGAGTCCCTTATTTAGTCACTTCTACAGTATAGTCATTAAGACAATATGCCTGCCTTTCAATTCTTAGTACTAAAAAACATCTGGGCCCTTATCACGATACTTCATAACAAAAACAATTCCATTATTATCGACGTTTAACGCGCGACCGTCCAAGTTTTTACACTCATTAGGGAATTAATATTATTTTTACGGTTCAACTCGCAAGAATGTTTTTGTCGTTTCCTGTTGATAAGAACAGTATGGGTGTTCTGTTGTGTGCTTACAACAACAAGGTTACTTGTTTTGTGACATTGTTTTGAAATGTTTGGTCTTTGAGATTTCTGAAAATCTTATCCGTTTACGATATAGAAAAGATCATTGTTGAAATATATCGGAAGCGGTTTTGTATTTCTGAATTTAAGATTGATATGTGTCTGTCTATTTTTATTTTAAGGGTTAAGATAAAATGCAATTCAATAATTTCTAATACTCATGAACTAAATTATAATTATTTTATGGTCTTTTTCAAGCTTATTCGACACAAAAGATAAAAAACCGAAAAATATGTTTTATCACGCAATTCTAAAAGCATTTGATACACGAGGAGTGCTATATATACAAAAACTAGTCACCCGCCCCGGCTTCGCTTGCATATATTATGCATGTATTATACATATAAACCATCCTTAAGAATCACTCTATCTATTTAAGAAAACCCCATCAACATCTGTTGCTTAGTTTTAAAGATCTAAGCATACATAGGGACAGATTTGTTTTATACTACGTATTGATCAGGCTTTTTACAAAACACTAAAATGTTAGGTACCTAAAATTTGTGATTTGTGACCCAACACCGGTGTATACTTGTATCTTATTATTTTAGAATAAGCAAGTTATTTGACCGTATATATAAATAGATACAAGCTGAGTCACACAAACGGGCATTCAACTATTCCTAATTACTTTGATTGAGAGATGTTTATGTTGTTACAACAATTGTCGGAGACGGCCGGTCAAAACATTTCATACAAGCTTACTTCCTTAGTCAATTGTCTCTTCCTCTTGTTAGTCGCACATTCAAATTTAAAGCTGGGACACATCGTTTTTTAATAGAAAAATATACATAACAAATTATGGAGGGGTTCATTGACTTTAAAATATATAGGTAAAATCTTTACATTAAAATTTTGTGAAAGGTTTAAATTAAGATTGTTCTTTAAAAGTACATTTATTATTCAACCTATAAATTGTTGTATTTTTACTTACCTAATACTTAAATCTTAAAGTAAAAAAAAATAACAAATAATAAAAGGAATAATCTCAAAACAAAAGAAAAATTTTGTTTAATGGATCTGTTTGCAGTCAATTATTATTTTAGGGTAAACAACAAAAATACTGGACAGATAAGAAAAAAGATTATTTCTAAAGCTTTTTTTCGATTTTCGACAGTAATTATAATCGCTACTGCTTCATTTATATACGAATTAAAAATATTTAATTATTGTTTTATATAGCTATATATTTCACAAATAAATATCGAAGTTAACAAATACCGCTGTCAACTAGTAATGTATTTTATTTAATATCATCGGAGCTGTGAAAAATATCAAATTGCTTTTTGATTTTCGACGCGTGTTAAAACCGGGGTGTTTATTTTATAAATCTTTAAACAGATACCAATATTTTTTTTGTTATCGGTAATTTGCTTCGTCATCGTATCATTTATTGGAATGTGTTATGTCGGTTGGAAATTGAATCTTTTGCGGGGACAGTAGGATAATAATAAGTTTAAATATTTAGGTGACTTTAACTGTGTAACGAAAAAGATAAAAATAATAGAATCGGTAATATTAGAATATAAAAAAAAGGAGGAAAGGTACAAAATTTATATTTTTGAACAATTAACAAACATTTCTTTTGAAGCAGCATTAAACCTTTGTTGTAACCGATACAACATATCGGAGGATATCGATTATTTTTTGGTATGTCATACCAATAGTACCTTCCTATAGGATATTTGTATGTATAACTTGCTGTGCCAGCGACTTCGCCCGCGTAGTAAAGTGACTTTGGGCAGCATTATTGAACATGTTGAAGTTAATCATTTTTACTATTAGGTAACACGTATTAATCTAAAACAAACTATCCTATAGTACAAAGTCCACCCGCGCCAACAAACGTTCAGCAAGTTCAACGTGATTCTTTAAATTGCCATAACTTTT
The DNA here is from genome assembly GCA_026213755.1 of Eurema hecabe. Classification (NCBI taxonomy): domain Eukaryota; kingdom Metazoa; phylum Arthropoda; class Insecta; order Lepidoptera; family Pieridae; genus Terias; species Terias hecabe. Next base: position 7,031,025 of record JADANM010005263.1, on the reverse strand, counting down.
TTATTTATCAACCCATTGACATGAATTAAACACTAAATGTTAAGTGAAGCTTACCACAATCATTGAAAACCTATCTAGATAGGATTAGCCGTTTCTGAGATTAGCGTGCACAAACAAACAGACAAAAATTCCAAAAATCAATGTTTAATAATTTGGGTTCTATTGCGTTAGTAAAGGTCTCCTATAATATTTTTTCTCATATATCTTCCATGTACAGACAGCGACTAGTTACGTTTTTATTATATGTATAGATAGATATAGATATAAGTGTGTTCCAGGTGTACGTGGGTAGATTGAGTGCAGTTCCGTCGCAAGCGGAGCGCGTACAAGATTGTTTCCTCGTTAGCCGACAATTGAGCCGGTCTTTAGGAGCCCCGCTGCCAATTGAGCCGCGCTCATATCGCTATTAAATCGTTTAAAAGGACAATCGTTTTGGCGATGTCGCCATTCAATATACTAGGTAGGGAACTAAATATAGCTAAACTAAATATACCTTCAATTGTAACCTGTCCAAAGAGTAATAGTTGTAGAAGTTGTCTGACAAAAAATTTGGTAGGAATCTACTACAAAGTACTATCACTTTAAACTACTACTTTAAATAAAAGTATTTACAAATGACTCTAAATATTTATAAAAGTAAACTTAAAAGATGAACTATATAATTTAGGAGTCGATGCCAAGTAAAGGTTACAACAACCTATCTATTAACCAGAAATATCCAGTAAATATTTATTGTGATTAACCTCCCTTTTTAAGTCATTAAGATATGTATCATTCTACGATAGTACTAAACAAAATCGCTGTCTTCTATCTGTTCTTAAGTATGTATGCTTAAACCTTTACAACTACGCAACCGATTTTCATGCTTTTTATCACATAGAGTGATTCAAGACGAAGCTTTATGTGTTATTATACACATGCATTTAGCGGGCAAAGCCACGCGGTCCGACTAGTGTTTTATAAAACGAACTGCATACGCAAAGGCATTACGAAGTTCTTAGAAGTAGCAACTAACATCGAGCGTATAAAATATGGGTCGTTTAAACAAGAAACTATCCAGATTGCACGACGCAAGCTCAGTTAGGAATCTACTTGTATTACAGTTGTCAGAACGACTTCTTGAAGCCAAAAAGACCTCTGGCCAGCGGCCAAAGTAACTGCGCCGAATCCTGGCATGATTCATTGTTGGTTAAACTATTGAACAACTTTATTAGGAAGTCAGTTGTATGTATGTTGTATTAATGTGTGTAAAGTGGGTTGAGGTTCGTGAATTTTTAAAGTAAATGCGACCTTCTTTATCAATACATAGTCTATTACATATAATAAAAACGTAACGAGTCCCGGTCTGTAAATGGATGATACACGAGAAAAAATATTACAGGAGACCTTTATTAACGCAATAAAACCCAAAACAATGATTTTTGGAATTTTTGTCTGTTTGTTTGTGCACGCACATCTCAGAAACGGCTTATCGTATCTAGATGGCGTTTTCAATGATATATTGTGGTAAGCTTCACTTAACATTTAATGTTTAATTCATGACAATCGGTTGATAAATAAAAAAGTTATGGCAATTTAAAGAATCACGTTAAACTTGCTGAACGTTTGTTGGCGCGGGTTAGGTATTTTCAAAAATACTGCCCAAAGTCACTTTTCTACGTGGGCGAAGTCGCGCGCACAGCTAGTATAAAATAAAGTCGCTGGCCTCAGTCTGTCCCTATGTATACTTAAATCTTGATAAATTCGCAACTGATTTTCATGCAATTTTTATAAGATAGAGTGATTCAAGATGTGTATGTATGAATGTGGGTTTAATCGCGGGACGCGACTAGTATGTTATAAAAAGACTTTCTCGTTGATTTTGACTAAAATTATAAAAAATACATTCATACGTATACCTATAACAATTATTTTATTATGTAAAGAATGTATTGCTTAATAAATAATCTGCCAGTAAATTACTTATTAGGACTTGTATGTCATACATAGGTATTTAAATTATAAGTCAAATATATTTTCGAATAAAATTTGTTTATGTTTGTTACGCTTTCACGCGGAAACTACTGGACCGATCATAGTGAAATTTTGTACACATTTACATTTTCACTTTACTTTTTATTGCTGATATTTTTATAAGAAATATGAATTAAATGCGAGCAAAACCGCGGGTAAAGCTATTCTTTAATTCTAGTAATTGTTGGCTTAAGACCACGGCCGTGTGTCTCGCATCATAGTGGTGTTCTGTTATGAATGAGTTCAAACTATAGCTGCATACGGGGCAAGTTTGCAGTTTTAATGCCGGTTCCTAAGTGTAATGTTAGCAATAAAGGTTTAGCCCTAGGCATGTTTACATCCTTGGCTAGACTTAATTGTTGGAGCACTAGTTCTATGCGTCTTTCCAGGTGAGATTTTAACGGCTTAGGAAGAGTTCCTTTTGGATGGGTTAATGTTTGAATGGAATTTCATTCGTAGATGTTTTGTGTGTATAATTGATACGGTAGTCTGGGATTAAATTATCGTTAAAGGTTTTCGGAAAAAAATATTGTGGAACCATTTAGAAAAAGGGCGTTTTTTTGCGTTCATACCAAAGCGTCTCGTAGTTTAATTTCAAATTTTAATTTTTTAGTTTAGAAATAGGATCTTTGGACTTAATAAACCGATTAACAAAACAGTAAAGTTATCATCAAGGACATCGGGATTAACGCCTAAAATGGCAGAGCATTCTAGAAGTTTTGACAGCAAGTTTCGAAATTGGAACCGAAAATGTTGCCATAAACAATTAAGTACTAAAAGGCGCCAAGAAGCGCGCCGGTTTCCAGGTCATTCAATCGCGACCGGAACTGTTGACTCATCTGGCCCCAATGCAGTAATTAGCGAAGACACTAGGATGTAGCAAAGGTTAAATCCATATTGTATCCTCGCACGCTTCCTACTTAAAAGTTGAAGCGTTAATTGCGTTCGTATAAATATAGCGCGAACAATTGCGCCCAATTGGATGACTGTCCCGTTTTATGTTTCGTAAGAACAAGTCTCGAAGACAGCGTGCTTCAATCCTACTAATAAACGGAAATGTTTGTGAGTATATTTGTTGCTCTTTCACTTAAAACTACTGAATGGATCTTGGTGAAATTTGGTGTACATTTGATATTTTTTATTTCGTAATGCAATAGCGAGGCGTGGCTAGTAGTTAATACATTTTAAATAAAAAAACACTAAATATTTAAATATCGAAAAAAGAAAATCTGATAAACAAATACAAATATTATCAACAATTTTAGAAAATGCCGGAATGCTGAAATAACTTAAATTTAAAAACAACTTAAACCGGTCCGATCAGTTCGCCATACAATTCTGTCAATATTACGACTCTTAAGGCGTGCTTAAATTTAATTTGCGTATGAGTATTTGGCCGTCAGACTAATAAAAACTTCGTGTTGTAATTGTAAATGTAGTTTAAATATTTTGGTTAGTTTACATTATGTACAGTCCACAAAACAAAACAGAAGATTAAAAATAAACACATGAATATTTAATCGGTTATACCTGTGTTTTGACATGTTTAATGATTTGATCATTTTGTCCTCTTATCACGACACTTATTCTTAGAATTTTGTACTTTAATAAGATGATGTGTAATTCGAAATGTGTTTGTCACTTTTGCGGTTGTCTGTACTTGTAATATAAATGGTTCGTTGCGATATAAATTTCCCCAAACACGAAACTGATGGAAGTGTTATTCCTCATTTATAATTAGATAGTTTTTATCTCCTTAAAAGTGCGTTTCTAACCGCAAATGTCATAAAGAGAATTGTTGATAATAATTATTATAATTGAGGCATTTACGAGTGTTTTCCTCTTAGGTATTACGTTTTGTTTTTGCTTGTTCTTGGTTGTTTGTTTTTTGTAGGATAATAATTTCAACAAATAATAAACAAGCGACTTTGCGCTTTACGTATATAATTTAATACTTTTGTCGGAACTAGAAGAAATTGAAAATTGTAAAAGTGAACCTTCAAAATGATAAGGAATTAACAAACTCGATTCATCAAGTCAAACGTTATTTGGAAGTCGGTTTATTTAGATATTATATTTTAAACATAGCTGAAGCAAACATAGCATAATAATTACTTAAGTTTACGAAGGCAAGGTCACCGTTTAAGAAAACAGTTTCTACAGAAAAGTAAAGTACGATTTTTGTAATTTGGTTCATCCGTTTAGGAGCTACGCTGCAATATACAGACAGATAAAGTTATAGGCAGTACTTTCTGCACTGAGGCTTAATAAAATAGAGCACGTCTTCGTTGCAAATGTAATTATTTATTCAGTTAGCTCTCCGCTACAACCTCCATCTTTTCTAGGGCAATGTGTACTTAAGTAGTTTTAAATTCTTATATTTCTAGGTTTCATTATAACGTTCTACTTGCGTCTAAGCGTTTTGTTACTATTTTCCATCATTTAAATGAATAATTGTGTATTGTATTGTCTTCATACAAATTTTAAATAAATATTGATGTTTTGTTTTTGTTAAGACTGCTTGGAAGATATTTCTCGTAATTAAGACAAGCTAGTCTTTAAAATTTGTGTGTGAAATGTTTAATAGTCAATAATAATTCTAAAATGAAATAATTTAATTGATATATATTTTTTATTTTGTATTATTTATATTAAGTTAACTTTAGTTTTATTAAATCTATTAACTCACAGGATTTTGTTTTCGTAACCTTGAAAAAGTTTATATTATAATTAATTGATTGGTTTATTTATAACTAGCATATAAACCTTCCTCTTGAATCACTTAAAATCTAATAAAAAAACTATTGGTTGCGTAGTTTTAAATATTTAAACATACGTAGGACTATCACTAGACAACTGAAAGTGACTTGCTTAATACGATGTAATTATGTTAGTCGTGTAGTTTCGTATGTTCTCGAAAAAGTCTGCGAAGATGCCCGCAACCCCTACCAGCTACGGTAAGACGGAACACCATAGGGATTTGGTCGGTCCAACATAACCCATGGCCCTCCGTCCTTTCCCGTCGAATGGTTAAAAAAGACGAACAAATTAATTAAAACACGTTTTATGTAGAACAGTTTCAGAAAGAAATGACTAACGCGTCTAATTGCTACCATTTGGCTTAATAAAACTGTTTTATTGTTCTTTCCGCACTATTGCGAATTGTATGTATAAGGTAATTGTATGAAGCTAAATGTGTATACTCGTACTTACTAATGGTAAAGCGAAAGTTTGTGTGTATGGTATGTTACTCTTCTAAACAAAATATACTTAGTTTAGTTAATTTATTATTTATTAAGCTTTATAAATGACTACATTACAACAATATCACATCTCTCTACACGTTTACGAAGTACATTTCAATTTCAATATAATTAATTTATTATAGTTTAGGATCGCTGGTACCTGTTTTAGTTAGAAAACTGTGTTACAGATACCAGCCCCTAACTTAATACATACAATATTGTGTGTGTATGTGTGTGTTTGTGTGTGTGTGTGTGTGTGTGTGTGTGTGTGTGTGTGAACTCTAATTTCCTGATGTGCAGTGTCCTTCATTTATAGCACAAGATACTCCGCCTCACTATATGATAGCCCGAGCAAATAGTTTTTAAGTATTGATTTTATTTTATTGAGAATAAAATTTTATATTGGTTGATTTTATTATAAAGAAATGAACTTTTAGAATGAACTTAGAAGATTTGGCTGTTATTTGGTTTGAATATAGAAGAACTTCTTCTTATCCCGGTATTAGCTAGTAAATGTGCCTATAGTATTAAGAGTTGTACCGTTTTATGTGTGTAGTTTTTTATATCAGTAGTAGATACAGTAAAGATTGTATGTGTTAATCTTTAAATTAGATGTCTTCGTCTGTATTATAACGAAACTATAAAATACTAGCTGACCTGTGCCCACTTTGTTGGGCATAACGTTAATAATCCTTTTTTATTTTTGTAATTTTTATATAGCCTTTGACACTCAGCCGTAATGTGGCTTTCTGTTGCTGAAAGATTTTTTAAAATCGATTCAGTAGATCCCGAGATTACCCCTTACAATTTAACAAACACACAAACTACTTCTTTATAATATTAGTATAGATTAAAAGAATAACAAAAAAAAATAGCTAGTTAAGAGTAAGACAAGTTGATGAGACGAACAGACAAAAAAAGAAAACCGATTTTTTGTCTTTTGAAAAAAATTTCTTACACCACAAGTACCTCATTAACACGGACCTCGTTGACAAACTTTATAAAAAGCAACTTGTTTCTTACATTTTCCTTACTGTGAATTCTAATTAAGCACGCTATTACTTAACTTTCAACCAAGACACCTTCATCAATTAAAAATAAAAAGTAAATTTGCATTTCCGAACGTAGACACACACACACACACACACACACACACACACATACACACACACACACACATACACACACACACACACACACACATACACACGCACACATTCACGGATATAAGAAAACATTTCTTTATATCGAAAAGTTATCTTTTTATTCGTATCGCCCTATAATCATGAAATATCAAAAAGTGAATTGCTAATCTTTTCTTACATAAGAACCTTCTCCTAATAATAACAAATACAACAAAAAAGCAGCCAAATCGGTCAAGCCGTTTTCATGTTATGTCGTGACATCGGAAAAGGGGTTTCATTTTTATATAATATAGACTAGTCGGTCTAACGCGACTTCTTTCCCGTTGTACTAATCCTAACTGGAACGTTAGACCATTTTTCTTTACCCAAAAACCATCTTCGTAAATCCAGGAGCATACTAAAAAAAGAATTATGTAAATCGGTTCAGTTATTATCGAGTTATGCGCATACCAACATATTTTGCGATTCATTTTTATATTATTGACTAGCTGACCCGACCACTTCGTTGGGCATAATGTTAACAATCCTTTTTATATAGCCTATGCCACTCGGCAATAATGTGGCATTCTATTGGTGAAAGAATTTTTAAAATCGGTTCAGTAGACCTCGAGATAACCCCTTACAATTTAACGAACACACAAACTTTACTTCTTTATAATATTAGTATAGATTCCTGAAATAAATAGCCTTGAAGTTTTAACTAAATACCCAATTTCTAGGATCCTTAGCGTAAGGTTAACCCTGTAATTCTGCAGATCAAATAATTTAACGAAGTCATAAGCTTAAAATTCGTATAGATTTACGTCCTATATTACAAATAGTCTGATAGCAAAGGTTTGCATACAGAGTTAAGTTGCTAAAGTTTGAAAACTTGGCAACACCGCTTATCTGAGATCAGAATTGCCTAGGTTTAAGTGCCTAGATAAGATAAGATCCTTTAGTGCTTATTTCGGGTAATTCCTTTAGGCTTGATGGAGTTGAGCTTATGACTTCCTTTCGAGTTTACGAAATGCTTTTGGACAGTCTGTTGGGTAAAGGATTTACTAAGGAAAAGTAGAAAAAAGTGGTAAAGGAATATTAAATAAGAATTTCTTATTTAATGCTTCGAATGATACATATTTTTGAGGTTACTCTTATTGTGTACTAGCGCATTTATTTTGTCATTCATTTACTAACTTACTAATATTATAAATGGGTATGTCTGTCTGTATGTTTGTCTTTCTTTAAAGGCAAAACGACTGGACCGATTTAGTTGAAATTTTGTACGTAGATAGATGATACCCTGGATTAAAACATAGGATAGTTTTTATTCCAGTATTGCTCCGGGATCGGGAACTACGCGGGTAAAACCGCGGGTAGCGGCTAATACATAGTAACTTTCTTTGAATCTGTTCCGTAGTTTTAACGATCTAAGCTTACATATGAACCGACAGACAGACATTCCATACACATATTATGATGTGATTTATTGCTATCTTGTATCTATAACATAATATTTTTATTTTAAAATCACGTGTAGCGTCAAAACATAAAACAATTTCCCAACGTATTTTGTTACAAATGAAATGCAGCGAACATAATTAAAATGATGAATGCATTCCGTATGAATGTTAAAACGGTGCGTAATAAAAATGCGCATCTTAAGACAAGGGAGTCAAGTGAGGCTCGGGCTCAAAGGGCGGGAAATTCAGTTCATTACCGTCTTACCTTGCCGCTAGTGATGTGACAGTCTATCGATGTTTTTTTTAACCGGTTAATTTGACAGCGGTCGGACGGGAGGCAATTGGGTAAGCGGTTTTTTGAAAGTTTTATAATTGTTTAGTTTTTTAGATTAAGTATTTAAGTGCAAGTATATAATAATATGAAACATTGTTTTTCATTTGCAGTAAAAGGTTTAGATAATAAATGTCTTTACTCCCATCAAAGCAAAATGTATTTGAAAGTAGAACAATAAAGACAATAGAAAAAGCATTTTTATAACGATAATTAGCAAGCCTCAAACAAAACAGCCCGTTGTCGACGCGAAGTGAAATAAAAAACGAGGAAACGTCACAAAAGATGTCGCCTTATATCAACCGTGAAGAACAAGCGGCGGCGGAAGAAAAAAATAATTACTCAAAATAAATTTCAACGTTCCGCCATTGCGGAGTCACTCGAACTATCATCATAGCGAGCGGAACAAACTACCGCCAAGTGTGTCGATTTCCAACGTCCTCGAGTATAAAAAATATTCTCGAGTCGCAAGTTCAGTGGGGGCCGTAATGCGGGGAGGAGGGCAGCGGGTAACGGGGGGGGGGGGGGGGGGACCGCCACCTCCTTACGTACAAAAAGAATGATCCGCCCCGCACCGAATACACCGAGCGGTATAATTCATACTTAGAAAAGAACAAGATGACATAGACCGCTTTTTTTTATCGATGTGCTTAGCTCGTTTTGCTTTTTTAATTTCACACTCGCTTCGCTCTTGAGACAAAGGTTTCTTGGGATTAAGACGATTGTCTGCTAAGCGGGCCTTTGTCTTGGATATTCTTGCTTATTTCCTACAAGTGGTTGGAAATTATCCTCGCTGTTTTACGTTTAATTTTTTATCACAATCCATTAGCTCTTGTCCTTTTTTGTCTTTTAGATGAAAGAAGGTTTATTAGCTAAGCTATTTTAAACATACTTAGGAAATTTGTTAGCCATACAATATACTTTGATCTATCAACTGTAGTATTATAAGAAGAAAGTTGAAATATCAAATCAGAAAGTGTTTAATTAAAAAAAATCGTATAATGCGTCTCTAACCCATTCACTAACAATAAATTACATAATAGACAAAGAAGATGGAGACAGACAATAGGAAAAACTACGTTAAGCTCGTTTAATCCGTCATTTTCTTGAGCGTTTTCTGTCTGAATGAAAAACAGTCTTATGTATCAAGTAATAAGCTTGTTATTTTTTTATCACAACAGATATACACACAACGACGGGATTTGCTTTCATAATGTGGACGATTAAAAGTCCTTTATTTTTGTCTCCTTCATAACTACTTTTGAATCTAAGAAACGTTATATTTATTTAATGAGTGAACTTATGCAATTGCTGTGTGCTTTAATGTTCAATAGAGCATCTTTAAGTCGTAACTTTAAGGAAATTTTACGTTTAACAGACCGTTCGTTTTTAAAAGACTCATTATTTGAATACTGTCCAAGGATTACCGTCTAGGTAATATTCATAATAAAAACGTCCATTGCTTTATTGTAAGCGAAGTTAAGTCATTAAATCCAAAGTTCCACGGTAACGAGTGTCATAACAATGCAAGCGGTAATCCGTAGCTCATTGCAATTCGCAGTGGACTCAGCCACGCATTCGATACCGTGTCGTATACGCACTGACCAGTAATTCATCCTTTAGCGAGCTAGCTGGCATTGGTAGTTAAGATACGGTTGGCACGTATAATTTTTTCCACTCGCAACATTCCCCACTACCCACCCTCCGACCCTAGCGTCTGTCAATCTTAACTACAAGGCGGGTTGCTACAGGCGTGCTACAGGGTTCAGTAGTGGGCCTACATTTTTATTTTTTATAGGAGCCGGCATTCCTGAGAATCGATGCTCCAACGAGACTTCGCAATAGTAATTCAAGTACCAGTGCGTTGATGGTTAAAGTATTACTCTTTAGGGATGCAGTTCGTAAATTGATGGTGATTTTTAATTATGTAAATCAAGGAATCGTGTTTCATGTTTTTCTTGCGTTTAATTGGTGTTTTCCATAATACGTTTGTTGTTATTTGTTAATAAGTTTATGGTAAGCTTGTAATACATATTATATATAAATAATTTCGATATATTATTTAAAACCATACACATTTATTATATTAAATTGTTACCTAAGAAGATGTTTTTTCGAATTGTTAGTTGACAAGACATACATACATAATGAAATTTTCATTACTTTTCATACTTTAATAGACCAGTATCTAAACATCATAGATCGAGTCATAGACAATTGCAGATCGAAGCTATATCTATAAGACGCTAGGGAGGGGTGTAAAAATCGAGTAAGACACCCTTGGCGGGTAATCGCCAAGCATTGTGGTGATGCTCAAATGGGAGCAGACAGGCCAGGGGGGAGGAAATAAAAAACATCTCAAGCATACGCGTAAGTAGGCGCGTTGCAGGGAAAGTGGAGGCGATTGTTGATTTTCGTTCGGTTCGTTTTTTTTTTTGAGTTGGTTAATGTTGTAGTTTGGTTATTAAGGTTTGTAAGGTGTATACATTTGTAAGATTAAAGTATTAAAAAGAAACTTAATTTTTGTATTATTGAAATCAAAATAGTATTGAAAGAAATTACTTCTCAGTGACAAGGTCGTTGTTTACACTTGAATTGAAATTATATGTTTTAAGTAGATATTCTTAGTGTCAAAAATCATTAAAATAAATATAGTTTTGACTTCCAGTTTAACACAAATAAAAGAATAGTGTAATTAAATTTTTAATTAAAAAAAAACAGTCCTATGATACAAAGTGTAGGTATATTATAATTATTTCAATAGTTATTAACAAACACAAATCATCTAGAACTTTAAAAACGTAATTTAATACGAGAAAGCTAACTCAAAAAGTCGTCAATATGAAAAACGTCTAAACGCAGTCACCGCGACGGCTCAAGTCAAGATGCATCAGCGAACGGTCCCCTACATTGCGCTGTACAAACTTACAACAGATAAGGGTCTCAAGTACCCCCCAAAAGGGGTAAGACGGCTCCCCGAGCACCTAGACTAGTGCAAGAAAAAACAACGCGAGAAAGGGACGGATAACCAATCTAGCGTCTGTGGTTGACTAAACCCTGCTATTTAAGGTACGTTCGGCCCGTCTTCATATATATATAGTTCTTGCTTTTTGTTTTGTTGGATTCTAGGGCAGCCGAACAATACCTTGATTAAAACATTCGAATTCTTGCTCCGTTTATTGTTGACTTTTATTAAAGTCTCTCAGACGTGACGGTAAAACAATAAGCCGGTTTCTTAGTTAGGCTTTAGTGTCAGGTGAAATTACTAGTTTTTTTAAATAAGTTCAAGATAAGTTAAGTATTAGGTAGCAATGCTTATCGTACAAATGTTTTTGGGTTTTTCTTTACAACCTCTTCCTTACATAGTATAAAAAAGTCTCTTTTTCTGTCCCTATTTCTCTATATATGCTTAAATCCTTAAAATAAAGTGATTTCAGAGGAAGGTTTATTTGTATAATACATGCATAATATTTGAGCGAATATTCTCCAAATACGAAGAGTAACAACAAATGGTACAAATAAGATATTCCATATAAAACGTTCTATATATAATATTTCCTGTAGCGCTAAATGAGTCAATTGGAAATGTAGTCGCACAAAAAGAGGATAGCTATGCCGGGATCGTAAGGAATTAAGTATAATACTTCGTTTTGTGGAGGCGACAAAGCAAACAGCGCCAACCCCGGGGTACTTTGCACCTACCAATAAAACTAAAAGTCGAACTAAGATTTAATTGAAAGCGGCATTGTTTATTTACATTTTAAGAGGACTGATAAGGATTATGATTGGAGTGTTTGTGTAGGCTTTCAGACTTATTTTGTTATATAAATCCTACTAATATTATAAGCGCTGTTTGAAAGGATGTCTGTATGTTGGTTGGTTTCACGCAAAAACTACTGAATGAATTTGGGTGAAATTTGGCATGCAGGTAGATTCGATCCTTGATCAAACAACATTATATTTTACATCCTGGTTTTGTCCCGGGAACTACGTAGGTATAAATACGAGAAGCGGCTTTTATCGTCTATATTGATTAGTTATTATTTATTATGAGGTAATATTTTCGTTGATTAAAAATTTCTTTGAAAAAAATTGAATATGTTATCCTATTATCCTATTACTATTAAATAAAGGCGAAAGTTTGTAAGTATGGATGTATGGATGTATGGATGTATGGATGTTTGTTACTCTTTCACGTAAAAACTACTGAATGGATTTGAATGAAACTTTACCACAATATAGCTTATACATCAGAATAACACATAGGCTACAATTTTTGAGGATTGTAAGGGAGAAAAGAGAGGGTCACAGTTTATATGAAAGTCCACGCGAACGGAGTCGCGGGCAATAGCTCGTATTTAATAAAAGCCTTAAAATACGTAATTCAGGAGACTGAGAGTTTGACCCTTGAAAATTTTGTTACGTTTTAAAATGTTTTTGGCCTTGTTAAAAGCCGGAATCGAACCGGCTACCGTATAGGTCAAAAACGTACCGTAACAGAATCCTTGAGATCTCGAGTTGTGACGAATGACGATGCTCTACTTGTTCCCACACTGGTCTCGTTTCGTGTTACGTTCGCATTGTGAGCCTATTGTTTTGTCATTTCTAAATCTTACCACTTTTCATACGACCGAAGTACAGGCAGGTAGAAATTTTTTAAAGGTTATATTTTTAGAATATATGTAGAGTGAGTTAAGAGTAATAGTATTATTTTTTAGAAATCAAAGGATGTTCTTTGTCTGATATCACATATATATCATACAATTAACTCATATATAAAACAGCATATTACATATAGAGATTTTTTTTTATATCTCTTAAAACTCATGAATCTGTTACACATTAAACCTATTGATTTAGTATAATTATGATGATGACATTTTTTTTACTAGTAATCAATATTTTGCAGATATACATACATACAAGTACATTACACACACGCTAAATACACGTCAGAGACTAAAAATAAGACATATCGATATATCTAATATATATTAATTAAAACATTATATCTGTACCCTACTCAGTGTTCCTACCATTCCAGTCTTTCTATTCAAATAATTATAAAAGGTTGCCTGGAAGAAATCACTTTTTAGTGATAAGGCCGACTATTACATTTCTTCTATTTCTGTACAAATAGTCTGTAAGATTTAAATGTAATAAAGGGTAAATATTTTTTTTTCTTTTAAACCAAAAATAAGGCTCTTTAGAAATATAAAAGGTTGTATGCGAGTGTACAAACGCTTGGGTAACCTCTTGGTTGAACTTGATACATGACATTGTCTGCCCTTTCACGCATCTCGACACACCTTTGTGAAGCTTTCTTTAGTTTGAGTTTCGCTATGGTATGCGTTACGAAACGGAAAATAGAAGGACGTTTTTAATTTTCTTTTTTTTATTTGAAATTAAGAATATTAGAGAACGTTAACATTTTTTTTTTAATTTTGAACGTTATGAACTTTTGAATTTCGAGAACGTATTTTTCGTTTTCGAAATTTTGTTTTAGTAATTATTAGTGCCTTTAACACTTGAATGCCTAAAAAAACCAAGCTCTTTAAAATATTTCATCCGGAAAACTCGAAAGCATAATCTAGATTTACGTCCTCAAACCTGGCCATAAACAAAATTAAGACGCAAAAAAAATGTTAATTAAAGAAAAAATCGATAAAAATAAGCCGCGAAAATAAAACTAGCACTCGGCTTAACTAGCGAGTCTCAAGCAAATGAGGGGTGATACGCTAATGAATAATTAATGCGCACACTTTTCGCGGCAATTATAATGACGTAAGGAAAGCAATTATGGGCCCTGTGACTAGGCGTCGCGCGAAATTAACACACGTACCGTGTACGTATAACGTCTTTAACAATACTCTCCTCCGGCATTTTTTAAGCTTACTACAGCTTACGGCGAGCAGCTCAACTTTTGCGCTATATTTTACAACGGACGCTTCATTTTATTTTTTTTTATATTAGGTGTTATGTTTTGATGACGTAATAGTAGCAGATATAAATTATGTTTTAACTTGATGTAAAAGAATTAAAACATTGTTGGTTTTATTGAGAATTTTAATGTCAATTATGTTAAATATTAGTTTTGGTTTTTGAATGTAGGTTATGGGAAAATTAAAAGAAAATATTTTGAACTTTTGAAATAATATGTAATTCGATTCAGTTAGTCTTATTTGGAATTTTGCAAATTCGTATGTTCGGTTATTACATTCAATATTAACAAATTTTAAGGATTAATTCGATTTACTCTAAAAAACTTAAATTTTAAACTATGCGACTCGAATAAGTTAATTATTTAAATATTGATTTTTCGATGTAAAAATATAATTTATCCGATTTTTTAATCAGCAGTTGTTATTGATAATAATATTGTTATTTTTTTTTCTAATTTACTTTTAAACTAGCGCCTTGCTCGGACTTCGCACCTATATTGAACATAGAACCTTTTTGAATAACTTTGTCTATCAAAAAAAAAACAAAAGTTCGTTACGTCATTTAAGATGACAAGACAGACATCAGAAAGCGACTTTCTTGTTTTATTTTGTAGTAAGATATATTATAAAAATACGTTAATAGCTTCAGGTGTTAAAAGTGTAATAATACAAATTATTTTCGGATAACTCCTGCGGTGTCTCGAAAGGATCTTGGCGGGAGTGTGGACGTCATAAATAGTCAGCTGATATTATATAAGCTGTGACGTTGGATTAGCCGCCATTAGTGGCTACTGTTCCGTTGGACATCGCTTTGACAATGACGTAAGTGTTTGTTCTTTATGGTTTGAATTGAATAATTGTTTTGTAATATTGCGGGGTTGTCAAAGGTGTTGTTATAATGTGTTATAGTTATAATGTTGCCTTCATGTATTTTACTTTAAATTTTTTGTCCAAAAAATATTTTAAAGTAGATAACTTTAAAATAGGCAGTTCAATGTTACACTAATATAAATAATGATGTAGGTAGAATAAATTGAAAGATTTTTTTAAATTACGAAACTAGATTATTATGTTATTTACGACAAATGGATTTTTTTTATATTTTCTAAATCGTATGAGTAAATCCCGTTCAAACCAAAAATTCTAAAACTAAATATTCTTTACAATTTTAATGTTAATTAAATTAGAACCATTTTTTCGGAAAAGGTAATGTAACACGTATAATTAGGAACAATGCACAGGTCACAGTCGCGCGTTACCGGATGCCGGACGCACAGATTGTCGGGATGCCTTCCGGTGGGGCCGAGGAGCAAGAGGTAGCGACCAGAACTGACCATAATTGACCATCACTGACCATCAGTGACCATCCATACTATTAAGATTAGCCATGACCGGGGGTGAAGAATTTGGGGAAAAATTTTAATGGTTCATTTGGTAAGTAGGACTTATTTTTGAGTAGAGATTACAACTATCAGGTAAGTACCATTTGATTCTTGACGTTATTTTAGTCGTACTTATAAATAGCTTGACTTTAAAAATAAAAGTATTGAAAGAATAGGATGAGAGAACAAGACACGTTCCGCAGTGGCACCCGCGTCCCGATAAATTTAGCGTAATGTCAAACAATACTATTCAATAATATAGTTTTTTTAGTAGATTTTTTTTCATTTGAGAGTTAGATCCACAGATAAGCTTAAATTAATTCTTTTTTATATATAAATATAGATTTATACTATATAGTTTGTAGCGGGTAAGCGTTTCCGCCCCGCTATCGCCTTTCTCTCGACCAAAGTTCGTCGCACCCCGATCTTCGAATCGGAACGAACCTTTTTTTATCATTCGTCACTGACTCATACTATCAGTGATTTATCGCTTAACGAGATGTCTTTGTCAAATTCGCAGTTTTGATTGCAGGCCTATGGGGGACGCGTCTAACTGAATTTGGCGGTATTACGTTACTGTAATTAATGTGGAATGTCAATTGATTTTTAGTAGAAATTCCATATTTAAAAGTGTCAAGTCGTTATTAGAAAACTTATAAACAGTTACAATGACGTATCATTGTTTACATAAGATACGGTTTTATTTAAAAGGTACTTAGTTACCGAGCAATTAACTGTTTGTTTTACTGAGCACAACAAGTAAAGAATAAGCAAAGAGTTCTCGATAACTAACCACAGACAATACAATAAGTAGAAACCATAGATAATGGACCGCAAGGGGTCACCCGTAATGTCTACACTGTAGATTCTCACGGCGTTGGCTAGCTTCACACGCGCTCATCTTACACTTCCTTCCTGTGTCTGCTACCCTAGTACTTTAAGATACATTACATACACTTAACGTATGAAGAAAAATTGTTTTGTTTGTTTGTTTTATTGTTAAAGTTTTTTCTTGGCGTTTGGAGTTCAATCTCATGTCAGTATTTCTTTTTTATACAATAAAATAAATTTTATTTGAAACTCGTTATAGATAAAACGCAGAGACCAATTTTCACCTTACTAAAAAAATACTAATTACATTTTCACATCTTAATAATAAATTGTATTCAAATAAACAATTGCCTCCTATTAACAAAACTATTCTTAGTTTTTTTTAACTACACCGTTAAAAAAACACTAAATATAATATCAAAGACTCCATATCACCAACATAATCTTATTACTCATTATTGACACAAAATCGCAGAGAAAAAAAGCCACAAGTGGTCGCAAGGGTCACTTACCGATCGGTCGGTGGGAACACCGCCTTCCGGACTTAACCCCATGTACTTAAGTGACAAATCTTTTTTTGATTGTGAGAACTATACCGCCGGAACCATCGAGTCGCGGATACGGATATTTCGTCCGGCCTTTTGAGCCATCCGAGTGGGTAACGTGTTAAGATAATTAGCCTTGTAAAGTAGGGGTTTTTTCTTTTGAGTGTAGTTAGCACCTCTTTGTACAGGTTATTAACATCTTTATGTGTGGCTGTTTTTATAAGATTGTATCGGATTATATTCTCTAAAATCCCACTTTGTTATTTGTTATCGCATTGGGGAGGGGGTTAGGGACACCAACGCATACCTTTTCGCGACACCCATAATACTATTTATTTTATTATCTTAAATGATATTAACAATATGTACAAACACAATAATAATACTTCAATTAAGCCGATTGTTTAAATAACAAATATGTTTCATACATAAAATAATAGACCAGACAAAATATAAAGGACTAGTCCCGCCCTGCAGTTTTAGGTCAAGTCAATACCGCGATTGAAGTATCCTATATATGCTAATGTACGGTCTAAGCTACCTGCTTAACGAAACAGCCAAATCATTATTAGATATTTTTCTAAAATATTTCATACTCAAAATCATGACGCTAAAAAAATTATTCAGCCATGATTGTCTTCACTAAAATTACATAAAGATCCGACTCCTTCATAAACAGATTGTAAGGCTCTGTTTGCGATACACTTGGTATTCTATCAAGTAACGATCGGGTCAGTATCGTGGGAATATTTGAGAACAAAACGGCCTCTCAAGACGAGGACTATGACAACAATGGTCGCCACGCAAAGACAAAAGAGTCGCGAACAACGAATGATACTATGTATATTTATAACAGTTTGAGGACATTTAAAATATTTTTAAGGAGTCTCTTTAGAGAGGATTCTTTACATCGTGTTTTCTTGGTATTGCCATATTAAATGAAGATTTTTGTTCTTAAATGGAATTCGTAAAATTCTATAGGTCCACAGATAAAGTTAAATAATGTTATTAATGTGAAAGATTATAATTGTGATTTTATGTTTGTTTCCCTTTCACGCAAAAACTACTAAATGGAATTGGCTTAAATTCAGCGTGCAGGTCAATTAGGCCCTTTAGAGATTATCCATAGGATTTCAAAGTCAAAGTCAAAAGTATATTTATTCGACCAGGCTACTTAGAGTAACACTTTTGAATCGTTATGGTATTACAAAACATTTACCACCGGTTCGGAAGGCACTTAAAACAGGAACTTCGCGAGTAAAACCGCGGGGCACGTCTACTTATAAATAAATATAGTATTAAAAGCTTCAGAGTGTATCGAAAGAATAACAAAAGGCGCTTAAGTTTTCGTTAATTAACATAACGGCCAAGCAAGCTGTTACGTGGCGTACCGGCCGCCATATGTCGTGTGTGAACTATGCCTTATTAATATCGCATAGTGTGTCTTGGCCGTAATTATAGACCATTTTGTCTATGGAAAGAATTATTTTTTTTGAATATGTACACATTAATATTTGTGTTTTTTATTTGTTTGGTGAAACTAAAATGGATTGAATTGAAAGTTGAGACGTTAATAAATTTGGAATTTTATTATTTTCTTATAAAATATGAGTTTTAGCTCGTTTTTAGAAGATTCTTTATATGTTAGTTTGGTATATTAATTTTTGATAATATTAAAAATAAGCTTTGCCTTCCGATGGTTGTCTATTAGCCCCTACTTCTTTGTTTCTCTATAACAGTCTAAATATCTTTCTTCAACTAATAAATTAAACAATCTTATTTCAAAAATTTATCGAAATCTGTTTCGTAGTTTCGTTGTTTCATTAAGGCTAGGTTTGTTTAATCTGAAGAACAGACTTACTTTTGCGTTTAAACGATTATTAGAGATTTTAGATGCTCCTAAAACGGTAATTAATAATAACGTAATGTTATAAGTTTTAACTTATAAAACTTAATAATAATGACAAAGGCTTTGAGCTTTAAGCAACTTTAAGGCCCCTTTGAAGTTTCAATGACTGTGTAATCTTATAGCACAATGTATGTGTTGGATTAATTAAAATTGTTGTCGTAACATGTGGGGAATGACTAAGCATTTTTGCGTGATGTTTTCTTTATCTATGCTTAAGTTTCTTAGCTTTGTTGTTTTAATGTTTTTGATTATAATGTGAAATGAATATTTTAATTTATATACGTAAGTATAAGTAGTATTTTTTGTAATATTGGGCGTAAATGATTTTCTAAGATAATGAAGGTTGCCGATATTACCTCCAAAAACCTTTGGGCCTTGCGGGGACCATCGATTATAATATCAGACCTCTATTGATTAGAAATTAGAATCGTTTAAGTATGAAGATTTTGTCTTTAATCGCGAAAGGAGGTTAGAAAGGATTTGAAGTTTAGATTTATGACATGTTACTTATGTAAATTTTGACATAAATATGATGTTCGAAATTCGAAATTTCTAAATAACGCGTCACGGTCACAACCAGACCGTGATAGATGAATAGACAAACTTACAAATTCGAATTTCTCGAGTTGATTGAGTTCCGAGTTTTTGTAGCGCACTTCCGCGGTTAAGTGACGTCTACGCACGGGTGGGTTTCAAGAAATTGATATTTGGCTCCTTGGTCTATTAGAGCGGCTGTCTTCCGCTTGTCTATGGCTACTGGCGCGTGCGTGCGATATAATTGCTTCATTTGTATCGATAATGTGTGGAATGATGGATGTAATGATAAGAGGATATGGTCTGACGATAATTGAAAATTATGGTTTTGGTATTTTTTTGATAGAAACTTTAATGGAAATTTCTTGAATGCGTTTCGCTCTAATATGAAAAAGTTATTGGTGATATTTTTTAGGTTATTATTGAAGATTTTAGGTTATTATTGAGTTATAACCGCGGTCACAAAGCAAATAGATGCGATTCAATCACGTAACGCGCGTACAAAATCGAATAAAACTCATCATTTTAAAGCTAAACAAATTATCTAGCGAAATTTTAAGCCGCGCCGCGTCGCGTTGCGTCCGCTTATTCAAACAAAATACCGACCAATCACGATTTTGTGAATTTGAAATTTGTTAAAGCCCCCAGTACTACAGAAAACCAATACAGCCTATACGTACGTATACTACGTGTACGTAAACTACGCACGGGCTAAGCAAAGTTGCGTCTGTGTGCGTGCCCACCCACACACGCGAGCCCGCGTACAGATAGCCACTCACACAATGCGATATTGCAAATGGCCTAGTCGAATGTATTCGTTCGCCCGCCGGCCGCTGCAGAGGGGGGCGTGGGGGGGGCAGATGCGTTTTTGTGCACATCTCTCCTCTTTAGCTACGTTTACTGCTAAATATAAGTGCGTAAGTGCAACCGATAGGTAATAAGACGCGTGTGTGCGTGCGGCGCGCCGGCCGGCGACATCGAGACCCCGAATCGACTTTTTAAATGTTCCAAATTCGAAATTCGAAATTTGAAATTTGAAATTCGAAAATATGTACTCACTACGAACAATGGGTCGTTGTCGCGCGGACGGAGTCGATATTTCGGCGCTCATAGCTGACGGAACCCGTGAAAAAAGGGTGTAGGTATATTATTAGTGACAGTAGCAGACTGAGTGGCCGGCTCCATCGGTCTCCGAGTTAAGCACACCTGACTGACTTTCAGCGCTGAACCGGCCGAATGGAAAGCGACATAAAAGGACGTTTACATCGTAACTAAAGAAAAGAAAAAAAAAACGCTCAAACAGGAGGCTTTACATTGAACCCGATAGATAGAATCTATAAGCGATCGCGTAGCTATCGAGCGGTCACACTTTTTTAACCGTAACCGCCACCGTATATTTGGGCACCATAAAATTGCTATTAGCGAATATTTACCTCCGGCTGACCAAATCGACCGCCAACTAAAGCAATTGTCAGATGCGTCGAACCAGATCCCAATTAATTAGCTCTAACAAACCGCATCGTTGTCGTCAATTTATTTAGATTAAGCGAACAACACTATTCCATCCGAGCTCAAAGCGACACGGCCGATGTCCACTCCTTTTACAGACGTACGAATTTTCACACACACACGCGCGCATTTTCCGTACCTAGCTTGTATAAAATTTACGGCGCACACTTTTGCAGGCGGCTATAGCATAGATTTGTGGGGGGATGCAGTTGGTCAGCCATTTCGCGTCGACTTGATTTACAAGGGCTGTGCGTGCCCGCGCTAGCGCTAAGATTGGATAATCTGCGCTATACGTCATCTCTGTTATTGCGTGTTCTGAAAGTTTTTAAATTTCGAATTTGAATTTCGAATCGGATAGTTTGTTATTGTTTGTTACGTGCCAGCATAGGATCCTAAACCGTAAATTACGGTTTTTCGATATTTAAATTGTTTTTGAAATTCACGTACACTATTTTATTTATTACTATCTACATATTAATTGATATTTGATACTACTATGATAATAAAACCTTTGAACATATACACACACATACTAACCTAACCTAAACCGAACCACTTAAGAAAATTAAAAAAAAGCCTCAATTAATCACTAAATAACAACATAATCAGTCTGGATTTCATCGTTTAAAAACGTTTGGCCGCGGGGGCATTTCAAAATGCAAAAGGGTGGGTAGGGGGCGAGGGGTCAGCTCGCTGTTTGTCTATCGCGTTTTCCATTCAACGGCTGGATTTCCCCGACCCGGGGGGGGGCGACTCCTCGTTGTATTTTTATTAAAGGAATTATAGCGTCTACTACCTATCTGATTATTGATTAGTTCGTTTTTAGCGAGTTTTTTAGCGTGTGTGATAGGGATGGGCGCTGTTTATTTTATTAGTTAGGTAATACCGTGTACTTGTATTAGTATTAGGTAGTAGGTACATAGGAGTATATCAAGCTACGTAATACGGGTCTTTTTGGAACTATTTTCAGTTGATTTTATCTTTGAATGCTATAAATGAGTTTGTTAGTGTTGTTAAATACGTTTTTCGGTTATTTGTCTTGTCTATAGAATATAGTAGTATAAGGAATGAGACTATAATATTTTTTATAATAATAATAATAGCTTTTAATATTTTTTTATTCACTTTTGATATTGTGTTCTTTGAAACGGATAGATAATGTGGTTTTCTGATGATATTAGTTTATCTATACATAATCCTAACACACTAACAAACTGTACATTACATAGGAGAGGTGCTAGTATGGGTTTTTCCAATCCTGCCTTACAAATATGAAAAATATGCTTAGACTCGATACGTCGAATTCACGTAACTGCAACGCAATGATACGAGATACCATCGCTTTTGGTGTTCGATATTCAAAACCCCGTTGTTCTTGATTAATGTTCCGTTTTATCGGTTTATGCTCGCCATGTTGGGAATCTATCGAGTTTAAAGTTCGAATGAGTGTTCTTTATTCGAATCTTTATTTGACGGCTATCCGATATTACTTTTTTTTTCGCTGCTAAATTGTTTTCAGCCAGTCACGTTATTTTATTTTCAAAGGAGGTTGTTTATAAAGTATTAAAGTACATTATGCGTATGTTATAGAACGTTCTATGGCAAGTCAACAGTACAATTTGTGCCTGGTCTACCGCGAAATTTAACCGTTTAAATATTCATAACTTTTCGAAACGTAGGCGCGGAAACCGACTGGTGGATGTCGCGTGTTTTTTTTAGCAATTTGTCCTGTCCAAAGTAAACGGTAAATTTATATAGAGATATTAGTATGAGACGAGGGTGTAAGTCTATTACATGACGTAGAATACACAAAATATTAGTACATTACCTATTGTACCATAAAAAGATTCCAATTTCATATAATCCTCTTTAGACATACCTATATATGAAAAACAAATCTTCATAATTTAATCATAGTATATACATTAATGTGTAAATGACTACAATACATGAATAAATAAAATAATATGCAGTAGCGAACCAGGAACAAAAAT
The DNA here is from genome assembly GCA_026213755.1 of Eurema hecabe. NCBI lineage: Eukaryota > Metazoa > Arthropoda > Insecta > Lepidoptera > Pieridae > Terias > Terias hecabe. The sequence goes on along the minus strand of JADANM010005263.1, from coordinate 7,008,203 downwards.
GCAAGCATCCCTAATATTATATTTTTAGCGGAGCGTAATAAATTATGCCATTGAAATTTATAAAACATAAATTAGTTCAAGTGAACTTAAAAGGTTATACGTTGCTTTAAAATACATATTTCGGTTAGTGCGAGAAAATAAAACGAGTTTGCAAAACAAAAATTTCCAACCAGAATATGCCCGGTTTTGTATTAAATATTCAAAGGGAATTTATGCTTTCTTTGTACGAGAGTCTGAAGAAAGGCTTCGGCCATATCTTTATACAACGACAATAAGTTGAACAATTGAACAAAAAATATAGCAATTTTCAATATTGCCACGGCAAGTACCTGCTTTTTGCGTTACAATTCCATGGAGGTTGTAAACTGTTGATTTAAATCACTCGGTTTTACTACTTTGAATTGACACTTACTTAACACGACTCAATTAGGTAGTAAAACGCATTGAACATAGTATATACTTCTTGAAGATGGCGTCTAAAATATCATCTTGAAAGTTGGCCAGAAATAATAAAAAAAAACTCAAAAAAAGAAATAAATTTAAATAAGGAACTGCGTATTTTCAGTCACATTCCGTTGTGTAGAATTTCCTTGTCACGTTACAAGCGCAATGGGCGGCGCGTGTTCGAAATTCGAACACCTATGTACCTATTTTATTTCTTTTTTGGAGCTTGACTGCCAGTTTAACGTATGCGAAGACTGCAAGAAGTTTATACTATAGGCTGAATGTAATTTCGCGTATACTTATTTGTTATTCAATAAAATCGGAAATAATCTTATCAGCGACGACATTATTGACGTTTTATGTGTATACCTATTAACTGGGTACAGTGGGTAAATATTTTAATACCACATTCTTTCTTAAATAAGTGTTAATAAGTTCTATATTCCAAATTAACTATTCTTTATTTTGTATTTATTCTTATTTAATGTACTTATTCGTTTACTTTAAATTAAATTAAATAGTCATTGAACACACCGATACCTTACAATACATTTTTAGAAAGTAGTCAGGGATATTTGGTAAAAAAAAAACTCACCATTAATATGATTTTGAACACCTATCCGGAGTGAAACTGCCCGTGGCGCTCCGATGGATCTGCAACAAAGAGCATCCTTCTGCCAAAAATGTCCAAAATCATTTTATTTTTACCATACACCATGAATGGACTATATTTATACGAGAACACGGCTTTGTCTCTATTTTGAACTAGGTACAGTATACTAGGACATATATGTTACTAGTTTAAATTAACTTAAAAAGTATGTTACATGCCCACTTAGATTATAGAATTTCGAAACTGTCCTAAAAATAAAGCAAATATGAAAACTGGTATTGGAAGCATAAACATTATTTTTTAACTAAAGCTAAGCCATATTGTAAGCTGTTACCCGCGACTCCGTCCGCGTGGACTTTCATATAAACTTTGCCCCCCCTTTCCACCGTATAACCCTTTTTTCTAGTTGAAAAGTAGTGTTTAATCTCAGGTACTAGACCATCAGTGTACAAAATTTCGTTGTAATCGGTTCATTAGTTTTAGCGTGATGGAAAGACAGACAGACAGATATAGTTACTTATCATATTACCTGTAACCTAATAAAATGGGGTTGACACACAACCACTGATGACCAGACACAGTTTAACTAGGACAAAGATATAATACATTCATTACGTTTAGACAATGATTATTTAATTTTTTTATTTTTATTATTTTATTAATACAAGGTCGTCCACCAATCTTTACAATAGTAAATGCACTATAAAACAACATTAATACAAAGAAGAAAAGCTTATCGTAAAGACATAACAGGACAACACAACATGCACAATACAATTACTATCTATCCTATCAAAAACAATACTTGTCAAAAAAACCAAGTCTCCCAACTCAATTGTTCTACGGTAAAAAGTTGTAAGATCCATGTAATACCAAGTCGGTTATTAATTTATTCAGTCTCTACTTTAGCGACTTTCTCGTCTTAATACGTCAAGTCCCTAAGACCACGATCGTGGTGCATAACAATTAAAAATCAATTGTGTCTGTAATATTCGTACTCGAAGCATTAACTTGTTGGGTAATAATTAAGAGGAATTTATAGTGACGCATATCAATATTAAAAAAATTTAATGTTTTATATAAATATATTAACTCGGCCATCGCATGAAAATACGTGTTCATTTAATTATTATGTGCGATGGCCAAGTCAATATATTTATATAAAACATTATTTTTTTTTAAATATTGATATGCGTCACTATAAAATATCTTATTATTATGAACAATACTAACTAAAACAATTTTTTTTCTTGAACGTACTGGGCGAATCACATACAAAATCGATATCGTTGAATGTATTTACAAGTTTGCAAAATCTAGAAATTGGAGAATTGGTTCCAAATACTGTCCTTCTAAAAGATGGGACAAATAATGTTAGTTTGTTTCGGGGATATCTCAGGGGGACACGGAAGTTAATTTGATCTAACTATTAACGACCTAATGAAAGTTGAAAGTAGCAGAGGTACCCTACAGAACTCTTCACCAGGTTTCACTGTACCATATCTCAGATCATAGGGGCAGCACGTGCGCGACCACCCGAGGTGCGCGCGCGCCACTTTTTATACCATCCAACCCGTATAGATCATTGATCACTTGATTAGTACTACAGCTAGCGTGATCTTTTGTTAAGATAGTATGCGTGTTGGCTTACTTGCAATGAGACAGTCAAAGTTATATGAGTATAGTGTTGTTGAATTGTCATTAATTATCACCTACTAGTTGATTACACGTCAATTATGTACTTACTAGTTGGAAGAAGCAAACACTGAACGAAGTACTCGTGAACCCAGTCCAATTTAATAAAAGATTCAAGGTACGGTCTTCCCTCAAACACTTTATGGCCCAAAAGGACATAGATTTTTCTAGAACTGAATCCTTATTAATCTTAAAGGCCTTTGACACTGGTGTGCAATGTCACTTTAAGAAAACATAATGTGGGTACTTAGTGACATTTATTTTTAGGTGTCAAAAATAATTATCTTTTTTTTTATTTCTAATAGATAATAAGCACAGATACAACTCAATAACAACTTTCTATTCAGTTACAATACAGATACTTTAATAATTTTTTTTAGTCAAGTATTATTGTACTCAAACGCCGCCATTAATAAATTTAGTTAATATAAAATCAGAAAGGTTGACCAGGTGTATGGAAGGCGTGTTATTGAAGAGGCTAATTGTCGTAATGTTGGTAGTCCTTGACAACCGGAAGTCGTAATTGGCCATTTCGATTGTGTAATCTGTAGCGAGCATCTGTCAAAGATGTTCGCGGTTATAGATTGATATTAATGGCATAAAAAGTTTTGAAGATGTTTCTTAGATATTAGACTTAAATGTGTTGCGTTCTTTTCGTTATAGTAATTTTTAAATATATTTGGTGCTTTCTGACACAAAAACTAATTATTAATTTAGACTGAAATTTAGTAGGTAGGCACTTTATTAACACATAGAATACATTCTATCCCGGTCTTTCTCTTATATCTTCTTTATACAGAAACTACGCGGGAAAAACTTGACTTACTTAATTACAAAATAATTGTAATAATTATAAATTATGTCTGTCATCGTACATAGACTATTAAAATAATTTAAAGCTATTCTAAAATTTAAAGTTGCCACATTTTTTTATATTTAACACTGGCCATAAAATTCTTTTTTAAAAGAAAATTTATACGTGATACACATGGCATAGAGCCGATAAATGTTGCAAAAAGTTTATTATTCGGGAACAGATGTGTTAATTTCGTTTGCTTAGAGCATTACACTTTTATACCTTTGAACTTTAAACATATTCTTTGGAAATATTTTTAATGACTATTTAATTTTTAACATACCGAACGTTTAAGAAGTCACAAAATGTTATAGGTTTGGAAATGTGTTGCCAACCTTTGAAGAAGTTGTATATATGTGTAATGTGTATGATATTAATAGAAAAGTCTTTCTCTTAATGACTTTTGTCATCAATTATATAATTTATGGTCGTACATGATAGATAGATAGTTAGAAAAAAAATAGATTTCCTTGCTACTTTGTAAGCTAGATGCACTTGTAACATTAATATTTATTTGTGTTTGTAGAACGATGCGGGCAGAAGGAGCGAAAGGTTCTTAGCACTCAAACAATAATAGCCCACGAATTGGTCTACTTGTCCCAAATAATGTCCCGCATCCTTGCGCCCCCGGGGCGAGCGATAAATTGTTTTTGCAGAAATGCACCGGAAGAGCTAATTCCTTTTGTATGAAGCCAGCGACTAGTTGGCTCTATAAAATAGCTCTAAGGGAATGAAAGAAGAACCAAAGTTGAAACGAACGCATTGTTGCGTAATTGCACGTTTGCTTCAACGACACGCGCCGCGAATCAAGATAGAAATCATATCATGTCTTTAATGTAAAACAAAATTACACGTTATCATATTCGGTAACCCTCTGTACCTGACGTGGAGTCACGCCGCAATCTGTCAAAATAAAAAACACGTAGGGCGAATCCACACGCCCACTTGCAAGACGGCTGACGTCACAGGAAGTGACGTAAGGAGGTCGTTCGCCGCGTCTTGAATGGGCACGCACACATCCGCACCTCGTGTCCTGTAGGGCGCTGTGCATGTAGGTGTGAATGAACGTACGCTCAAGCATTTATCCTGATCGTATTGTCTGACATTGAGATTGACGGGCGCTCGCAGTGGACAAACAAGACTTGATACATGCGACATGTGACTAATTGACGACCGGCAACGGGAAGCGAATTAAAACTTTTAGCGCGGAACTAGGAACTACTAATGAGCAAACACATCACCGTCATAACGTCTCGCCTGACCGCATCTACGACAATTGAACTCGAAAAACTGTACGTCATTTCCGAATTTTAATGAGAGAACACGTTATTTCGAATGACAGGGGCATTGGACCCTGTGCCAAAACCATAGCACACGGCGATATTCTGGTGTAGTTCAAAAATATGCAGACGTTGCATTTAGAGTCTTATTTTTAGGGCAGTTGGTGATAGGCAAGAATTAGTAGGGAGTGTTACGGGGATCGGAATGAGGTTAGCATCGGTATGAGGGGTGCGGGCAGGTGTGAGGCCAGATGTCTTGAACAAATTGCTGTGCCATAAGGTACTGTGTGGACACACCCTTACTTTTGTCGAGCTTGGCGTGTGCCAAGGTTTAATTTTATGCTTGATTACAGCATCGGGGACTACTAATTAATAGTTGCGAGATGAATGTTTCTGTAGGAGTTGTGGAGCACTAAAAGCATTGTTTTATTTCTTGCAGATTGTTTCGAGCGCTAATGAGACCGTATCGTATCGGCGGAGATATCTCTCCGTATACGTTTGAGTATTACTTCGTTAACGTACTCCATACCGACTGCGGAGGCCGATCAGTGTTAATAAAAGAGGAAGAAACTGGCTGTTAGGTTTGAAAAGAAAAATAAAAACAAAACTATTCCTTTATTCCATTTTTATCCGTACATTGTCTTTGGTCGCTCTGTCCGGCACAGTCGAGGTAATCAAAGGTGCACGACAAAGCCTATCTCTGGCTTTTTGAGTTGAATCCTTTGGCTCGGCTCCTGTTTCATATCTCAGTAATTGGCTTTCGATTTATATTCAGTTATTGCTTGCCTCTGTTTTTTATATTCCAATAACATGTGAGAAGATTACGTATCGATTTAAAGCATTCTCTAGACTGTTATATTTTTTTAAGTTTTCTGAACTTGTTAAGTTTTTTGCTTATAAGACGATTATCACACAAATTTCTCTGCTTGGTTGTTTAAAAAAAAAAGAAAAAGTTCTAAGCATTCAGAATCTTTAAATTTAGAATTGTCAATTAAGCAATCAAATTTAGACTCGCGAAAACCAACCGTTCCAAATTTGAAATTAACCGCCAAATTCCACGCGTCAAGCGTCACTTCTCCCTATACGTTGTATGTGGCCCCCGCGAAAGGTGTACCGTACGTACAGCAGGGGCGACCACCCCTATTATCTTTAACATTTCGAAGTCTGCAAGATAAAGGCAAGGGGAGCTGGGGGGTGATTTTCTTTATTCTTCACCCGGATTATTATTATTTTTTAGATATTATTACTGTGATTGTCGGAGCGACGCGTGCGCACATGTCCCTAAGAGGGCCACCCTACGTCAAAATAAGCGTAATGTAATGCTCTTACTGTTTTGTATTTACATTTTTCTATTGTCCGAAGGATTATTGAAAGTTACTTTAGTGGTTCTTTGTAATTTTTACTTTTGAATAACTTATTAATATTTGTAATAACTTTTCTAATATCCACCTTGTGGTTCTACTAAGCCAACATACGGCGCGATTGAAGTCAATAGAATCAAGAAATACGTCATTCATACTGTCTTGGGGCTGAGAATTCCAAGTTATCACCAACCCAATCTATAATATAGAGTCTTATGTCTTAGCAAATACAATTCAAATTCCTTTAACCTACCTTCTCATCCTATAAGACGCATCGGTTTCTTGAAAATTCGATTCTAAGTAAACGTCTTAAGGTGTATTTCGGGTTTGTAAGCTAACATATCAGCTGATTCTACGTTAGCACCTTACCGTAAAAATGTCTTTACTACACCTTATGTTAGACGTATGGTTTGAGGTTGAGTTACCGATCTTAGGGCTTGGAATCTTGAACGTTGTTTCTTGGAGTTAGAGTCTAAATTAGCTTGTTAGTTAATTATATGTACACATGTTGTTTGATCCGGAGATTTAATGTGTTTTGTGGGCGTATCAAATGTCTTTATGGTTTCGTTTAAGACAATGTATGTCCAGGTGGGTTTAAATTTCGGCCATCTGATAAAAAGTGACGTCATTTCCGTATTGTGCGGGCGTTTTGTAAACAGTCTTACGTAACCATTACAATAAATAGATAGAATTCTTTTCATTGATACTTAATGGAGTTTTTTTTTTATATTTATGGCATATTTTCTGTTTTACGTTATACTACCTGCTGCCCACGATTTCCTCCGCGTGGACTTTAATATAAACTTTCACCCCCCCTCCCTTCCTTCCATTTTAACTCTTTTCCAGTGAAAAAGTAGCCTATGTTCTTTCTCAGGCTGTAGACCATCTGGGCACAAAATTTCGTTCTAATCGGTTCAGTAGTCTTAGCATGATGAAAAGACATACAGACAGACAGACAGAGTTACTTTCGCATTTATAATATTAATATGGAAGTAGGGATGTTTGATAATTACGTATAAAGTTCAAGTCAAACATATCTTTATTTAATTGAACTATGCATAGAAATTTAAAAACAATTATTTAGCAACCAACCTATGTAACCTCAAACTTATTATAGAAACCGAAATTCCTGGCTGAAAATAATTACAAAAAAAACTAAAAAAAAGAATGCTACCAAGCCAACATGGCGTCGTAATCCTGTAGACAGCACCCACTACAGTTCTATCGTGGTACAACAATGCTTGCTCCCTAACTTACCTTTGACCCTGCGCCGGCGCAGCTGGCAAGAAGGGGAATCGCGATCGATACACGATGCTCTTATCGAGCGATCAATACTGTATGATGTATCGTTGGTAATAAGTATTAGAGGCTTATTGATATTGTTATTTTATAAAGATTTTCATATAGGTACCTACTTTCATTTACGAAAAAAATTGGGTTTTAAAATTATTATCCCGATAAAATATTATTTATTATTATAAAATTTGATACTACAGATTATACATTTACAAATATATTTTTATAATTTGTGAAGTATTTAAAACCAATATGACTCAAATTGTAAATTATACATATTACCTAATCGTCTTCAAAATGGTTACTTCCTAATTCAATAGATATATAAAAACTTAATAGTTCATAACAGAAGTACAAGTTCAAAAGATCATTAATTTCAAAGCCGATTTAAACAAATAATATCTCGCAAAACGTTTTTTAGCGTGCCGTGAACAGATGCCTGATGCAAACATTAATTAATTATCTATTTTAAAATATCTAAAAAAAGATTCATTCTTTATGGTTACTAGATAAACAATTCATTATGACACTTAACGTAAGTTGCCATACTAAAAATTACAGCTCTAATTTGACATTAAATGAAGTATCAAAATATAACCTTTTAAAATGTTATAGATAAAAAATTTAAAGAATTTAACCCCGTCCAAACAAATTACCTACCTTTAACGCAAACATTATCCATCGCAAAGGAAGTAATAATAAAATTACTAGCTGTAAATTTACAAGGTGTAAAATCCGGATGAGTTGAGACGAATGTGGTTCGAGCACGCGACATTTTGTCCCTGCAAAGGTGCAAGCGAACCCCTTTCTCCTATTATTACAATCGATCGACCCTAGAAAAGTATTTATTATTTTATAGAAACCATGAACAATAGACCGCTTGGTGCTTTGTCGGTAATCTTAGTTGACGTACGAATTTTAAGTTTAAATATTATACCGCGAATTTCGTATGTGATAGATGATTAGCAGAAGTTCTCTATACTCTATAATATATATTTTTAATAATCATATTTAAACATCGAACTAATTTAATAAGTTACAAAAAAAAATAATATTAACACTAGCAATTATTATAAAATTTTCTATCTGATAATTTTGAATGGCTGAAAATTTTGAAGCATTGACATTTAAGAAAAAAATTTGACGTAACAGTATGGCAACCATATTTACGTAATACTTTTAAAAATCAAACAAAACAAAAAAAACGTTTGAATCTAAGTTGCTCTGATTCTATTTCGAATTAAATTTGTAGGTTTGGCAAAAAATATACGGGTCGCCATATGTCGGCAAGGTGGTGGATTTTGTAAGAACTCTTTCTTTGGCGAAAGGTGCAAATATCAAGTAGGTCATCTTTGATTATTTTTTGCTGACATGTGTCATCTATAGCAGGTAACGCACGTGGCTTGATGGCAAATTAAAAAGAAATCTATACATAAAATTAGATACCCTAAAGTAACAACGAAACATCATAAAGTTATTCATATTTTTGATATTAGTTTAGTTATTCATACCGACTTCAAAAAAGGAGGAGATCCTCAATTCGTCTGTATGTATATGATTTTTTTACAAAGGTTTTTTTAATTATAATTTATATGTGTATCAACACTTACAAATAACGTTTTATCTCATTAGAACATTCTAGCATAATATCAGATACTTCAGTAACTATTAATTTTTAATATAGCAACCATAAATGCAAATAAACTCTTAAATAATTGCAGATATGAAGCATTAATGATAGATTTAAACCAAATGTCACACTTCTTATCCCACCCTCGTTGCTTTGCAAACATTATGACTATGGGAAAATACCGACCGTTGTTATATCATTATTCATTACATAGAAAACAAAGTTTTCTTCTGTCTGTCCTTAGACATGCTTAAATCTTTAAAACTATGCAACCGATTTTTATGCAGTTTCTTTAATCAGATAGTAATCAAACGATATCTATAAACCTTCTGGGTTACTTAGCCGTACCCCGTATTTATGAATATTATACCAATAAACCTTCTTCATGAAGCACTCTATCTATTGAAAAAAACATATGAAAATTGGTTGCGTAGTTTTATAGATCTAAGCATACATAAAAATGAGACCTTATTTTATATATCTAATGATGATTTTTATTCTCTGATATGATTATTTTGTCATCGAATTACGAAACTTATTTCTAGACACAATTTTTAATTTAATATACGTTTAAATTAAAAATTATTTAACGTATAGACTACTAGTTAATAGTTAGTACTAGACTTTAGATAGCTGTATATTTTAAGTTGAGGCTTTAAATTATTTCTAGAACAATCTTCGGGATGTTGGAATAAAATATATGTAATACATCGCTTGCAAGGCGACTATTTCGCGTGCAATAGAATTTTATAAGCACAGTGACATATATGAAGACGTAATACTATTATTATCGAATAAACCAATTAGGTAAGTGTCACTCGTTCGTTGTGCGTTTGTTTATTTATTTATTATTAGCTTTTAACGCTGTTTTATATATAACTTATTTTTTTTATCTGTCAAAGCCTTTTTTCAATTTTCGTCTCAGAGAGATTATATGTAAGAATACATTTTATCAAAATAGTTTCAATATTTTAGGTGTGACAACGTAATATATAGACAAACGGACACGGGTAATTTTTTATTGATAATTTTATATATCTTAAGTTTAAAGTCGTTAAAATATCTTATTTTTAATAAATCGTTATAATTCAGTACCTACACGTTTTTCTATGTTAAAAATATTACATACTAACGACCCGTACATAGACATAGTACTAAATATAGCCTATGTTACTCAGCGATAACGTAGCTTTGTAATGAAAAAAGAAGTATTAAAATCGGTCCAGTGGTTTTTGAGTTTTTTCGTTACATACAAAAATACAAATCTTTCCTCGTATTAGTTTAGATTCCACCTAATATAAAATCAATTATAATAATATGTGGATATTATATGGAATTAAAAACATCAAACATTTCAAGTGTTCTATATAACCTTAAACTATGATACAACAATATGATATCTATATTTAACCTTTTAATAATTGTTTTAAAAGAATCGCTTCCACAATAACATTGTATAAATCACATCTCCCCTTCAATTGAGCTACATACATTTTATTTGAACTGGTCTAATTCATAAACTTATACGAAATAGTCATTTCGTTCATACATATTGAACTAACACACTAAATAATTTCAATATTATAGTATTAAGTTTTTGCAAGAGTAGGTATATAACATTAAAAGAATCGGTAATAATCTTATTTTAATATATTTAACGTAAAATGGTGTATATTTGTATATCACAATATTTTTTTGTATGCACCACTGTTTCTATTGTTTTCAGATTTCTTAATAACCTTAGTTATGATAATTACTTTCTTTTAATAAAGAATTGTTTTAATGAGTTTAGTTTATCTAGTAATCTCCTATCAAATTTAAAACTTTAAATAAGCTATGATAATAACAATTATAAATATACATACTACAAAACAAAGTCGCTTTCTTCTGTCCCTATGTATGCTTCAATCTTTAATATGTATAATATATGCATAGCCTTGTTATAAAATTCCTATTAACAAATTTATCTCAGTCATACTTTATAAGCCACAACCCGCTCCCGCTTATGACTCGCGTCTCGTTCAGAAGACAGGAAGCTCAATACAAAAGAGATGAACGGAAAACATATAATTATGCTATCACAGCGGAACTAGGCGCGTCGATATGAAGGCAAGTGACTCACTTGCTGATACCGGTTCTAAATCAAGTGGTTTCGTATCAAGTTATGGACGGATGTCGTCATGTGTGTAAGGTGCTTTATTGTTCCCTGTGGGGGGAAAATTGTATGATAAGTCTGAGGGGATAAAATATTTTCAATAGTATCTCTAGATATTTGAGGCTCAGATATGATAACTACTTTGAACAGTGTGGAATAGTTTTCTAAGCCAATATATGAGGAAATAACATCATATAACGTTTTTAATAGACAAATCTGATAAATATGATTGGGATTCTAAGACATTATTTTGTAGTAGGAAACTTATCAACGCTTTTTAAATAAGGAAAAGCAAAAAGCTTGTTAATTAATAAGATAAGCACGTATATGACAATATTTAAGTAACAATATTATTAATCGGTTCTTATAAGATTACCACTAACTAAATCTACAATGATTTCATACAAGAAAGTTATCGCTTATATTAATCGGATACCATCAATAAAAGTAAACATCAAACTTAAACACTTCCTAAACTACACATTGGCTAATAAAAAACGGAAGATAGAATAATGGTCGAGTGATTCAATGGTTAATTACGTGCGCTATGGTCCCCGGCCGTGACGGGACGGAAGCGCCCGCCATATCCTTGCGTTCCCGCGTTTTCTCTCCTTGCCCGAGCTTTTTCCGCTACCGCTTATAGCTTGCGTTAATGTCTTGTTTACGTGACGAAATAGGTTTTATATATTAAATTTGTAATTTACGTAAAGTGTTATATTTATTGGTTATAAGTTAATTTTTAATTTTTATAGATTTTTTTTTGTATCTACGTATTCTTAGTTAGTAAAAGTCGTGTATCTAAGGAACGATTAAAATATCCATTGAAAAAATTCAAAACGGCCACTTCACCGTCTTTATTTACACAGTGACTTAAAATTTCTAAATCCTTCCTTCATTTTGACATAATGAATGAATTCATACTTGACCAACAGATACCATTATATTTATGAATCGAACATTATAATATATCTAAATTATGTAATACATATTATATTAACATTACCACAAAATCATCCAACATTTAAACGAAACCTTGATTTATAAATTGAATCCTAACATTCGATAAACGCACCAACCTCTCACAATCTATCATCAAATACATCAAATGTTTAATTACGAGATAAAAAGCCTTGCGATCCCACTCCTGACCGGAGCCTCAATTACAGTACTCAGACAAAACAAAACAATATATAGTTAGGAACAAAAGGTAAAAAGTATGAACCGAAAACCTGAACATCGAGTGCCTAAATTCGAGTATTACAACGAGCAAACAAATTCAATTGTGACAAGAGTTGCGTTTCGGTTCGAGAGCACCCACGGACGCCATTATTCGATATTAATGAAGATTTGATTATGCATTTACAATACCGGGGAGTTTTGTAACAGATAGATTAGGTATGCTACAAAATTAGTTGGTTTTAAGAAGGCAATTTTGATAAGTGGCTGAGATTACGAAATATTGGGATATTGTTGTATCAAGTGTATAAAATCACCCAGAAAAGCGTAAACGTGGACATTTTTGGCACACTTGGAGGCAGTTTATCGAATAGATTAGTCAAACAAGACGTTGAAAACAATTAGTGAACGCTCCATTTACCTAAGGGACTTAGGATCCTAATTGCAGTCAAGTCATGGAGTAAGTCATAAGATTGCCTTTTTAAAACTATCAAAATTTTTACCCAGTTGCAACGTAATCTAGCTCATTACTAATATATTCATTATGTAAAAACAAAACAACAAGTGCATGAACACAATGAAAATCTAAAAAGCAAACTCGAACACAATCTTAATACCGTTGAGCGAACACTAGGTGCAGGCTCAAAGAAGAATCGTCATTATTATAATTAATTAAGGCAGCCTCGTCACATGAAAGCATAATCTAACCGAAATAGGTTAAACAAAAGAGCGTCTCTCGTCGCAAGCGGGCCGTGGACACACAGACACGACAAACAACTAATGCGGCATCTGCCAGTAATGAGCTACTCAAGTACTCCGTAACTTGTTTACATTGTTTCTTTATTGTGTTTTTTACCCGCCTTCCTCTTGTATGTAACGAAATGATTTTTTCCCCCGCAATAAAACCAAATCTCGCGTCTACCCGGCCTTTGTTACACGCGATCTTTTAATTACACGTGAGCGCGCGAGCCGCCTCGCGTCCGCGCCGTGTCTTAAATCATTTGCCGGTGACGCTTTAAGATTTAAGCTGAGCCCGCCGGAGCACCGAAAGCAACTTTTTAATTAAGCTTCCTTAAACACGATCGAACGCAACTTTTACGGCAACTTTGCGGAGCGGCGTAGCGTGAACGCGAATCGATACGAGACTTGAGAGTTGAAAGCGATCGACTTATAAGTGAAACGTGGTTTAACGTTTTTTAATAAAGCCGAGCAATTAGCGTGTCGCAATATATGAGCTGAAGTTCCGGGCGGGACGGTCGGCAACAAAAGTGCGGTACGGTCGGCAACAAAGCGGGTAATCATTCCGTATGTGCGTGGCCCCGTTTCTATTGTCTGATGCTGATTAAGAGGATTGTCTCCGGCGTTCCTCGGTTATTAAAAGCGTGTCTTTCGATGCGATAGTCTAGGAATTGTGAAATTGTGAACGCTCGCTATTTGTGCTAGATAATGCGTAAAATATGCCGCTGCGAAACTTTCTCGGTGGGTTTTTGTTTTCCCTATTATAATATGCCTTTTTGTGCGAGCGCTTTTTACGTCGATCTTGTGTTATATACACCGATTATTCCTCGTATAAAATTTTCTGTGCACGTTATTTGCATCTTTTCACTAGAGAAACACAAAGGCAGCGCGCATCGTTGCTGAATAAGAGATTAATTAATAATTCTTCTTGTAAGGGTTTTTACAGCGGCATAATCGTAATATAATAAAATTATGCTTATATAAAAGATTTTAGACCGATGGAATAGTCTCCTTTATTCTCCTCTTTATTCTTCTACTTTTCCCCCCCATTTTAAAGGCTGACTATGTACTCACAAAGCTACCGATTCACATCAGATTTTTAGAAGGAAAACAATCAATATTAATAGAAATATTCTTAGTAAATATTGTTGCTAATTGAAATTAAATATTTTTGCTAAGTCCAAGGTAATACTGTTGCTAATTTCGTTAAAAAAATTATAAATTTAACCAGTAATCTTCTTTTCAAGCTGTGACACAAATTTGTTGTCGGTTTTTAACGTTATTGCGATATGCTAGGCAGATATCTGACCTTGATCTCACCTGATGCTGAACAATAATATAGTTATAGACATAACAACATATATTACAATGTTGATATGTAAAAAAGGGTCACTGACCTGGGACAATATTCCCACGCCAAATTGTTTCCCGCCTTATTAGCTGTAGACGTCGTTATGATACTTGGTTACAAAATAAATTATAATGCTTGCCTTTTGCAAATCAAAAATTCTTTCATCGCGCAAAGTATACTGCTCTATACTAAAATTCCTTGGGGAACAGTTTCTACAAAGAAGAACCGGCAAGAAACTCCGTTAGTTTCCATTCATTCTTCTCTGTAGAAAGTGCTTACAAAACCTGTGGTACATACTAGTTTTATAATACATCATATTTGTATAAATATGTTTTTGACTTTGATTTGAACGGTTAAATTACAAGATGATTATTAAATACTTAGTATATGTTAAAAGACAATTATATAAACTTTTCTAGATTAATAAGACTTATTCTTAGAAAAGCGAAAGCTTCTTTTTTTAATAAGAGAGTGACTTTGAAGATTTTATTGAGGGTTAAACCCCTCACTGACTTTCACCGGATATGTTTAATTAATCTTACTTTCTATAGATTTAATTTGTGTTATTATCTATATCGGAAATAAATTTTCATTGTTATGTCTAAACAAAACGTGCAATGGAAATAGTAAAATAATAATAAAATAAAGCTTAGGTAGCAGTTGTTTGTGTATAATATTAAATAATTAATTTAGGGGAAACTGTTATTTTGACTCAGTGGCTAGTTTTTGTTTTTTTTTAAGGGAAAAGATAAGCCGTGGGCCACTACTAGTATGGATATATTTTAGCTAAATTAATTGAGTAGTTCTGCAAGAGAGAATTACGAATATCCATGAATATATATAGTTACAATTTGAAGCTATGAATTCAGTAAATATTTTCAAGACTTTTATTGAAGTGTTCTCACTTGAGAATAAGATTTGATGTTATCATTGTAAGAGTGAGAAAGTCTTTAACCACTTGAGTTAACAAGAAGACGATGTCCCCTTGAGTTGAAGATTGGTTTAGGGCTGGTACGTTCTTTATTTATTAATAATCATATTGCCATATGAAAAATTGTTTTGTGTTTTAGTCTTGTGTTTTAGTCTTGTGTTATGTTATACATGAATAATAAATTAATTAATTAAAAAGAAGGTTATTTTTTATGGTTCCATGGTTCCATCTTGTTATATTGGTTCATAGTTTTTTGTAATAAGTATTGTGACGTACTTAGATTCAAAAGTTTTGCTATATGTAGCCTAGCTTTGATAGATAGGTATATTTAGTACACAATTCTTTTTAAACCATTATATGTTGTAACTGCATCTTAAGGTACTTTATTATTATTAATTTAAGTAAAATTAAAATAGCCTACATCCCAAAAAAAGTCACATTCTTTTCTTAAAAATCTATCTTAAAACATTAATACATCCAAAGATATATTTAAATATATATATTTTTTAAATACATTTAAATATATAACAAACCAAAGTTCAAATTTAACTAAATGACACAACCTAACCGCGCGTTAACAAAACGAATTACACGATAAACAATTCTCGGGTCCCCGACGTCTTAACCCTTTCTTAGAACAAATATGGTGCGTTCATGTACCGGGAACTAGCGATGAGCGGAGCGTGAAGCGATTTTGTTATTTATTATTATTTCATGAATACAAAATTGTACATATATAATTATTAAAACTTTTATAATTGGTTTAAAGACATTTAAAATAAATATGACGATGGTTTATGTTCAGAATCTGACCTTAATTAACCAGTGTTTATTAAACAAATATATGTATTACAATGAAAGTACCAAAAAACTAGCGGCGGCTATTTTTTTTAAAGAATGGAAGAAAGTAAGAAACATTTTTGCAGAGCACATTAGGTACATTGAAAAAATATACCTAACAATTATATAAAAAACAGACAATAAGAAGACACAATGTTGCTTTGAAACAGGGTTTCTATGTCTTAATGTACAATGGAATTTTCAATATTTAACTGCATCTAGAAAAATCTAGATAACCTGTATCCAGTATTAATATAACACTAAACAACCAGTATTTTCATTGCCTAGCGCTCAACAGTTCCCGTCAATGTGCTGTAACGAACAACCGAACTCGCATCAAAGCCCATACTTAATAAAAACTAAAAAACGTCGCTCGAAAAAAGATAAAAAGAGTTTTAATGACGCACATTAAGCTGTATCCCTTTTGCGGTTAAAATATTACATTAACGAGTCTCTTGACGAATGTTCTTGGCAATTCATTGGAAGTACTCGAAAACGCTGCTTACGTGAGCCCACCTTAATCCTTAAGTGGTCTTTTCTGCCCCGGCGAGCGTGACATGTGCTTCTTATATAGTTCGCGAGGGTTACGCTTTTAATTATTAGCTCCGTTGACGTATTAGCGGTTAATAAATTATAATTGTAATTGTTTGACGTTTCTTTTCTGTGTGTTTAAATTTTTTTCGATTATAACGTTTTTAAAATATTCTATACTAGCAAAGGTGACATATTATGCTTTTTATATGTTCGATTTATACTTATAGTGCCCATGGTCCTTAACTCGACGCCCTGTGAAGTTTTCCCCACTATAAAAAAGTGATTGTTTTCTTGTGTATGGTAATACATACATAATAATCCATGTTCACACATTCTCTAACCACAAGCAATAAAAAGCATTAAGTAAACATATTTGTTCACAAAAAAGTAATCAAAATATTGACTCGCTAAAAAAAGGTTAATAAAACAAACACGCCAAAAGCCAAGCTGTTTCGCCAACACCTTGGTTATCTTTTTTGCGGATTACAGAACCTTTAAGCCATATGTTTCTGCACGCGCTAAGCGAACACCTTTCACGAATGTTCGCATCTTTTAGCATT
>JADANM010005263.1:6918693-6931949 GCA_026213755.1 Eurema hecabe | reverse complement strand
AGAACATTTATTCCTTATTAAATGACAGAACTGACACTTCAAAAACATCAATCGTCATTGGTCGAAATTTGACGTTTAGAGTACAGAATATTAATCTCGCAGAATTAAGCCAATTTTATAATTAACAAATAAGTAAAATACAATATATTTGTATCCATGTTTATTTTTTATATTAAAAAGATAATAGAATTCGTCCATGAAAAAAAAGAAACTACCAATTTTTTAATATCGCGAAAAAGAAAATTATATGCAATATTATATTTATAACTTAAAATAACGTAACTTTTATACATAATAAAATTTAAATCGTATTCTAACATTTTATAAATACAAAATTCTGTCAAGACAATATAACGATTAGTTATTTCACAATGTAATTGTTTTTTACGCCATCTATACACTGATTTTAGAACTATTTCCATAAATCGATATCGATTTAAAAACACGTAACATGTTAACACTAACAGAGGGCGCTGATTAAGATTTTTTTTAATTATCGCGTATTCTGATAGAGATTTTAGAGATCATTCATTTATCAACCGACTGGTGGTTTCATGCGAATTTGAAGAAAATATTTCACCCCCAAGGGTGGAAAATTGGGGATGAACTTTTTTATACGCGGAGATATTCTCCGCCGATTATGAACCAAATACCAATTTGAACGATTATTTTTTTTGTTGAATAGGTATTATCGTGAAGTCGGTTTTTTTTAAGTTAATTATTTTGTAACGCAATTTGGGGGAGGGATTAATTTTTCTTAAACATTCGTTAAGTAACATTTATTTTTTAAATATTAAAAAACATTACTAAAAACATGCATACACCCTCACAATGTGCAACTTTTCATATAATTGTATGTTTAGAAGGGCTCAGAAAAATGTTACGGTGAGTATATACATACTCACTGGTAGTAGATACTTAAACGCACTCTACCACCTTGAATATAATTTTTATAGCCAATTACCGATATTTTAATTCATACTAATATTATAATCGCAAAATTAATTCTGTCTTTCCATCACGCTAAAAGTATTGAACCGATTAGAGCGAAATTTGGTACAAATTTAGTCTAAAGTCTGGGGCTACTTTTTTTTAAATCAACAGCCAAAAGGTAGCGCGAGGGGTTGAAACTTTTTATAATTTTACGCTTTCGCAGACTCTTCCGCGTAGGTACTTGATGTATAATGTGTGTAGCCTAGTTGAATAATAATATGTTTGACTTTGAAACGGTGTAACAAATATTCTTTTACAAAACCTGAATAAACATTACATCAACTAATGAAATATCATTTTATATATATAATAATATAATATATATGTTATACATCTACAAATCAACCGAAAAAAGAATGTGCTGCCGCACAAAAGCGGCAGCACACATACACACGAGTCAAAGGATACACAATAGATAAATGATAAACGAACAAGAAAAAGAGAATCACCTAGACAAGGCGTCCTAATTAGGATGTTTTTGTGTCTTCTGAATGAATTAACGACGCTACTTCGTTCACGCTGTATCTATCCTATCCTCAGTTTGGATCTTTTCATACTAACGCTTTTTCCCGCTAACTCCCGTTCCCATAGAAATTTTACAATACCCTATTGCAACTTAGCTTTAAAATTACTAAGGTACCTGAATGTCAAATTTCAAGCGTCTAACTTAAGCGGTTTAGATTTTTCATACTAAAGTATTTTCCCGCTACTTAAAGTTCCTGTGGGAATTTCACGAATTCCTGTCTTAGTGCACCTCTACAGTACCTAAGCTACGTTTCTTCTAAATTTCAATTGCCTACATTTAACCATTTAGGCTGTTCGTTGATATGTCAGTCAGTCAGTCAGTCAGTTTCTCCTTTTATAGGTATATTTAGAATAAACGTATCTTCTATTTCTCTCTATGACTAATCTACTTCTATTTCTTTTTATAACAACATAAGCGCATATTCTCTTCTCGAATCTAATTAGAGCTCTTTGGTTGGCTTAAAAAAGCATATATGATACTAGATTATAACATATAAGCTACTTTTTGCCATAGGAAACTATTATAATCCGATGGCATAGTGTTATAAGCGAGAAAGATATAATGTATGCATGTGTCTTTTACGCCTAAATTATTAGGGAGTTCAACTTATGTCCTTTATGTAAATTTAGGAAACTTTATACGAAAATAGGAAAAAAGCACGCAAACCCGCGGAGCGCAGTAAAGTCAAAAGCATAATCTCCTAACGAACTATCTTGTAAGGGTAAACCTATTTTCATAGATTTGAGACGCAATAGACATTAGACAATTAGAACCGGTCTCTGACCCCTGATCTCATTTATTCAAATAATAAATATATGTGGGAAACCGGGATGACCGTTGCCCTTAAGATGATCATTTCTTGAATGACGTTCGGTGTTTGTGGAAGTTCTTTTTTTTAATTTTTTTCTTTTTTTTTTGACGGATACAAGTGAATTGGTGTTTTAGTGATGTGTTTGTGAGGGAAATGAGGTTGGTTTGTAATTTAATACTTGTTAATAATATTAGTTAAGTACATATAATTAAATCTATACTAATATTATAAAGAAGTAAAGTTTGTGTGTTTGTTAAATTGTAAGGACTACCCCTTACCCCTCGGGATCTAATGAACCGATTTTAAAAATTCTTTCACCATTAGAAAGCCACATTACCTATTGGTGAGTGTCATATTATGTTTTATAAAAAAGGATTGTTAACATCATGCCCAATGAAGTGGGCACGGGTCTGCTAGTATAGTATAAAATATTAAAGGTTGCGAAAATAATAAATCATGGTCGGACTTTCGTTATTTAATTAAAATGACAATAAGCATTTTTGGTACATATTACTAGTGAAGACTTAATGTTTTGTTTTTTAAATAAAAAAAAACAGTTTCATCACGAAATCGCAATACAAAGTAAACAAGGTAGCATATATACAATTACATATACAGTCATAAAAGTACAATAAGGATTGTTAAAACTATGAAATTAAAAATAAGTAATTCATTTAATTATTTGCTTGCCAAAAAACGCACATCCTTTAAAAAATATTTATTGTAGATCTAATATTAATACGGCTTTTAAAACTATACTAAAAACAACTAGCCGTGACCCGCGACTACACTCGCTTTAAACTCGTTGATTTTGTTATATTTATTACATTTAAAAATAAAATTAAAATTATTATTACATTAAAAATTTAATTGCCATTCTGGAGTTATATAGGTATGTAATGTTTGTAAACTGACTTTTTTATCTTAATTTTTTTTCGTCTAGCGATTTCGACTATTTTTCTATTTGATACCAGATTTTCTTCCATCCAATCTATATATTTTGGTACAGTTCAGACAATGACGTCCATGAGAAAACCATACGTCAGAATTACATTATGTTTTGCATTGAAGTAGTAGATTTCAATGTATGATAAACGTTAATTTTTCATATACCTAAGATAAGTATTAATATTAAAACAGATTTTATTTCGACATGAATTAGATTTTTTGAGACGAATAGGAATTATTAAAAAAATCATCTATTGTAACTGATAATGTTAAAGGAGTCAGCCTTTCACAACACAGGGAAACATTCTGTGTAAGCTGTGCATACGTAAATCCTGTGAAGTTTATCAATGTATTATATTTTTTTTCTATTTAAACGAAAATAGATAATCTCCCATTGTAATTCCCAAACGTGTCTGTCAAAGCGAATAAAACAGTTTAGTACATCTAAAAAGCTAAAATATTTCCGTACCGAAAAATCATTACGTAAAAAAGAACTAACATGGCGGCTCAGTGATCGTCATGGGGTGGGCATTTTAAATGTGCGTTCTCTAACACAGGCGCAATGCTGCGATGACGCGGCGAGGGGCCTCCCACTATCAAACTACACACACACACGCACACCGACCAGCCTAACCTGGCCTCAATCCTCTCGCAAAACTCTAACCCGCTGCGACAACCCCATCACTCTTTTCACAATGACGGCTCAACTTACGCCGGCCGCTCGCTTGGGCATAAAATTCAGAAATATACCTACACAGGCATTGTGTATCTCCTCTGAGAACCGCAAATGAGATCGGAGGCGAAGTGGAACGAATGCGCGAATTCGTTGTATTTATTTTGGTGGATAGCACGCAAATGATTCAAATGATTGTTTGAACGTCATCGCTATTGAGGTCTCGTTGTGTGCTTTACAGGTGAATTTCGGGCCAAAATGATCGGTGATAACACTAGACTAGACAAGTACCAGGCAGAAAAACGCTTTCATATAAAAGTATTAGACTATTTATCGTAAATTCTCTTCTTCTTTTTAAAACTTTGACATGGGCCAAAGAGCAAAAAGGTCATGATCAATGCAAAATTGTATAAAATTGTTTACTATTGAGCCAAGCTGAATTTGTTTAAATAAAACCTGTTTTAAAACTTTTAAATAAAAATGATTAGCTCATCAAAATTGTTATTTATTGTGTGTATATTTAGAAAAATAAAAGTTGAAAAACGATCCAATATTGGAACAGACTTACTATGATATAAGAGTGAAATAGTTCTAGAACGTTCTAGAAAACAAAGGCTGTAACAAATCAAAACCACAACATGCGTATAACAAAACGAAACGTTACATAAACTATTGCGATTTTTGGCTCCGTTCTCAATATATCACGTCGCTTGCAAACGTCACACACACACATAGGCACGCACACATCGACGCGGCGTCATCGTCAAGCTGTATGTCGTAGAGTCGGAAAAAAAACGGTCTTTTTTCTTTTTTATTGTCAGCCAGGAATTAATGTCAAATATTTTATAGCTAATGAGGTTTCATGTTGATACTTGATAGTATATGTAGTACGGATACTGTAAGAAATACTCAAGTTTAAAGTATTATATTAAAGAAAGTATAAAAAAACGATATCAAGATTTGAGAGAGTTTTGAAAATTTTTACAATCTATAATTATACATACTTATTATTCTTTTGTACCTATAAAAAAACGGTTGTTATTAAATTCGTTGCTTAATATACGATGAATTATTACTAACGAGAGTTCAATATATGTATTTGTTAAAATATATCACAGCTACGATTTACTTACAACTTCATCATTGCCAATCCGAACACAACAGAATAGTCTAGCTATTACTAACATCTCAAGTCTGTACTAAGATACGGTAGGGTTAAAAAGTAAAAATAGTTTAGGTTTTTTTGTTCTTTTTGTGCGCACGGTACCCCCCTCCGGGTATTTTCCGAAGTGTGAGCGGAGCACGTTATTAGTTCGCCTGCACGGGTAGGTTTTCACAATTTTGAGCCAGAGTCACACAATAGCCCACGTCATTTTCTATGATTAATAGCGGCGCGTCAGCGTGCGTGCGTTGAACAGTTTCCGATGCGGTTCAACTTATACTTTGTTCTATCTGCTTTATTGGTTTTGTTAATGATGTGACGTTAAATGTCATATTGAATATCGATTCATTAATAAAATTCATAGTGATTCTTATATACTTATTACGCTATTATAAGAATGTCTAGATATGTAGTTTTTAATTTAACAGTAACAGGAAAAAATAGCAGATTAATATAAAAATAACATATGGTATAATTTAGAGGTTAATATTTTTGAAAACCTTTCAGTAATATAAAATAACTGTTATAGTAAGTATACAACTATAACAGTTATTTTATCCAACTAAAACACGATTGAAAAAGTTAAATTATAAAACATCGAAGTAATCCCTATATACCAGTTAATGAACTAAAACATGTAAAGTTAATAAATAAACGCATTTTCAACATAACGAACGTGTTCGCCATACTAAAAAGCTTGATAGGCCTAAAAACGTGTATTCGGCCATCATTTGCCCCCCCGGGCCCCCCGGGCGCGCACTATCCCCCCAGCTGCTAGTAGGTAGTACCTACTGCCTACTTCACGACCGCGATGCTAGAATATTAATGTTCGCACTTAATTGAATATTTTTGACGTATCGATTTTTTTGCGCGCGCTACTTTAAGCGTCCGCAATTCGTATTCTAATTTCAAATTTTAAACGTCACATTTGTGCCGCCATTTTTATAATTCAAACGCCCGCGTTGGCTGGGGACTGATTTGTCCGTTTTACATTGAACATTCAGACTTCGGAGCTTTAATGATCGCGGGCCAGACTATGATAATTTCGTTATTTTATTGTTTTACTTTAATAAAATAGGTACCTACTGTTTCAACGTACCTTCTTAAACGATATACTACAATAATAATCCAAATACTTCATGATGATGCTACAATGCTACAATCTGGGTTCATTTAAAAGAAGAGTACATATAGCTACATCCTCGACCGAAGCGTCGCTTACTAGCAGGTAACCTGTGGTCAAGCACTCTATTACTCATTAAAAAAAATAAAAAATCTATTAAAAGTAACATCAAAAAATTCATTCAATACAAATATTTGAAATAAAAATATATCAATCCTATTTGTTTAATAAAACACTATTAATATACTCAGATTATATACCATAATAAAAAAATACGCAAATCTATTTTTAAACTGGCAACACTAAGCCAATAAAACATCGAATCCTAAGTACCAGTCTTACGTAACAAATTGACGAACTGAATGAGTATGAGCGCTGGCAAATTTTCTAATTCCAAGCAATATTCACTACCCCACCCCATATAGTGGAGGTACAAGGAGGTACAAGGAGGTACCCCACTTAGATATTTGTGAATGTCGACCCTCAAAGATACGAATCGTACCTCCAGAGCATTGCTTTGTTTGTTAATGTTCGCGCTGAAATAACGGACATCCACGTAATTTTACTGTAAATAGTATGATATATTTTCTATGTTTAATATGAGCTAATATTGATGCTGGTTAATGAGACTATTTAAATATTATAACATTTATAAATATATGTTATAATAATGTTTATTTGTAAAGATATTAAACTCAACTCTATATATATATATATAAAAATGAAACCCGTTTTCCGTTGTCACGACATAACATGTGTCTTTTGGCTGACTTTTTTGTTGTATTTGTTATTATTAGGACAAGGTTCTTATGTAAGAAAAAAATAGCATTTCACTTTTTTGATATTTCATGATTATAAGGCGATACGAAGGGCACCGGGTCAGCTATTTCAAAATAAATTCGTATTTAGGCAATATTTTAAGTAACGATCGATCTAGCTACGTGTAATTAATTATTTGAAGATTTTTTAATAGATTAATTAAATTAGAAAACTTTTTAAACTAATAGAAATACCGAGATGAAAAGTATCCCATATGCTACTCGAAATTCTAATCTACCTTTATGCGAAATTTCAGCTAAATTCATTCAGTAGTTATTGCGAGAAAGAGCAACAAACATATGTACATACATACTCGAACTTTCAGGCTTATAAGTAAGTCAAGCATTTGTTATAATCAATGATAATATTATATTTAATAGATACGTTATACACGTACAAATCAACCGAAAAAGTGTTCCGCACAGCAGCGGCAGCACACATACAACGAAGTTCTCTTTTATTTAAGAATACTAGTAAAAACTATAAAAAAGAGATAAATGATGAAACCAATAAGAAAAAAATAGATAGTGTTATCAGTTGCGCGAGAATGCTAATAAAGATTAGATCGGCTACTAAACCTTATTGTAAGACGACCTAATTAGGATGTTTTTGCGTATTCAAAATTTTGCGCTCGTAATATCTATTTAATATAATATCTTTGAGTATATTAGTATAATTAGGTAAGACAAATTGTCAGGAAAAACGAATACGTCTGTTATAATGGCGCCGGCGACAGCCCGCTTTCATATTCTATTTTACTCCGACGATAAGATTAAAGTATGTAATTTCTTGCCCGAATGGGGAGGCATTTTGTTTACGCTAGATAGTAGGGTTGCCAGCTGTTGGTTATTAATTTAATTATTATTTTTTTTCATAACACGCTTTGTGAGTATAGTAGAAGACAAGGTTATTATAGTTTAAGTATGAAATTTATTGTAGATTTCAAATTTAAATTTTTTTTAAATCAACTTCATTCATCAATTTTTTTTATATTATATATTTCGCTCGCATATATTATGCACGTAAGTATTAAACCCGTGCCCAGTTCGTTGGGCATAATGTTAATTATCCTTTTCAGTTTTTTTTATACACTCAGCAATAATGTGGATTTCTATTAGTGAAAGAATTTTTGAAATTGGTGCAGTAGATCCCGAAATTACCCCTTACAATTTAACAATCACACAAACTTTACTACTTTATATATTAGTATAGATTAAACTAACGTCAGCATTTGTTGAAATTCATATAAGTATGTATATTGCGTCACATGCCTATATTGTCGGTTATCTATATGAAAATCTGTTTATATTATGTATTAACTATCGTAAAAAAATGAAGATTTTTA
The DNA here is from genome assembly GCA_026213755.1 of Eurema hecabe. NCBI lineage: Eukaryota > Metazoa > Arthropoda > Insecta > Lepidoptera > Pieridae > Terias > Terias hecabe. The sequence continues at coordinate 6,923,549 of JADANM010005263.1, read as the reverse complement.
TCTTTACTGCGTCTTATGTCTATATTAGCCTTGTAGGATATCTATATTCTATAGAATCTACTATTATATATAAACTGTAGATAGTTATCTACAGGTATATTTGCGTTATAATTATGTCTATATTGTCGGTAATCTATATAGAAGTCGTGTGTCTATATTATCCTATATTAAACTATCGTCGACTGAAAACGAAGCGGCATCCCTCCAGCCCCATAAGAAGCGACCCCTCGACCTCTAATAAAACCCGACCAACCCACACCAAGATGACGCCTGTATTCAAGTATTGGACGAATTTCATACATTCGCGACTGGACGCAATTTTCCATAGAACATTCTCGAACGTTTTGCGCAATCTATTTGATTATTTGTTCTGTAATGTTAGACGGAGAATTTAATATATCGACTTTGATAATGTTAGTCGAATTGAATTATTTTTATTTAAGATTATAATATTTAACTTTGTTCTTATAATAAAATTAAGAGAAAACACATTGTAAACACAGAAATTTAATGTATTTATACAGACGCTGTTTATTATAGAGTAAGAAAGCGATATTTTTTAGAAAACCACGGCGCTAAAGAAAAGCCGTTTTAATATTTAGCAATAATATTTAAAAAGAAACATTTGTATAAACGTATATTTACATAGGAATTCATCTTCCGTAACTGTTTAGCGTTTTATTATTTCTTCATCTTAATCTCATCGTGAATAAATAGAGATAAAAGAAAATAAAATCTTTCATTTATTTTTGATTTAAATTTATTTATTACATACCTATTATATTAATTTAATTTTACCCTTGAAAACAAAAATACGTAGAAATAGGAGCTATGTAAGTTAGTTTAATAGACGTCTGTATCGTACAAGTGATTTCTACCAAGCAACGTAATTCGTCTTGCAATAACAAAAGTCTCCTAGTCTCCTATCAGAACATGGTATATATTTCTTATATTATTCGCAACTTGGCGCGCCATTTTAATAAGGGTTAGTCGAATTTCCTCCATGACATCCGCCAACCCTTCCTAATCTTTGCCACCCCACGATTTTCTTCCCCCTAAAACCCAAGTCACCCTTAAGATCGATGAAGGGTTGCCAAAATTGAGGGCATATACCCTTTGTCTCAGAAGGGTGGGGGCAGCGTTGTTTTGACGTATTTTATAATTAATTTGGTAGTTTCGGACCTTAGTTTAATGAGGGTGGGTGATAATTCAAATTTCGTGAGTAAATTTTCAATGAGCTGAGCGTGTTCTTCAAACGTGGCTTGGGTGAATTGAACTGAAGCTTTGTTTCGTATAACGGAGCAGTTTTATTATGGACTAGCTTTTATATATTTCTCATATATGTATAACAATATATAGTAGTTATATGAGAAGGGAAAGAAAACGAGTTGTGACAAAAGCGAAAGAATAATTGGATAGAGGCGGAAAGGCAAAGGCCTCCATTTACCTACCGATTATTATATCTTATAGCCACTATTGTTGCAATATATTAATTCATACATAATTCAACATATTACAATATCCTTTTCAATAATATTATATTATGTTATATTATATTATATTATATTATATTATATTATATTATATTATATTATATTATATTATATTATATCATATTGAAAGGAAAGTGAGGATGACATTAACAAACCTACTGAATAGTTTTCATTGAGGTTTGGCATTGATGTATATTAGATCATAGATAACATTGGACAGTTTTTAGCTCAGTTTTTTCACGGAGAAGAACTATTAACAAATATGTTGCTAAGTGCATTAGGTTCCTTTTCGACAACAGCTGAACCGATTTACATAATTATGACATACTTAATCATTTTTTAACAATAATTCTTGAAGTACAAAAATAGTTCGTAAGCAATATAAGGGTGGTTACAGTTAGTAGCCATAGCACAGTTAAGGTTACAGCTAAGGAACAGCGTGAACTAAATAAATCTACTTCTTATACAAAGCTTTTTATGGTTATATATTATGTATAAAAGCAGCAGTCAATATAATCAAAACTTTCTAAATACATAGTTTCCATTGACATAAGTAACCTTTATCGCCGTTCTCACAGAGCCGCGGCAAAACTTTTCCAATTACCGACTCTGTCAAGTGACCTGCCCCCCTCCCCCCGCACCGGCTGCCCTCCCCCTCACCCCCTGGGTCGCCCACAAAGAAGTTTTAATTGCTCGCCTTCGTTGTAGTAATCAACGAGAATAAGCACTATTTAGTCTATGTTAGTCATTGCATTGTGGATCATATGGGTTCTCAGCTTGTGTGTTTAGTAGGTATAAATATGTTTATTAATTTGGTATGAACGTATGTACAATGTTCCTTAGCCTTTAACCAGTGATATGACAAATTAAGTACATTGTAAGGGAATTGTAGTCTCATAGGCTACTTTCAAATTGAAGTTTTGTCATACAATTGCATCTGGATAATTAATATACTTCAATGAATTTTATTAGTATTTATTCTTGCATATTTAGTAGGTATAAAGTTAACTTATTATTAAACTTTAGGTAGGTATAGTCTTCCTAAACCTTTAACTAGTGTCATCACAAATTTATTACATTATAAAGAACATGTAGTCTCACAGGCTACTTTCAAAATGAAATTTTGCCATAAAATTGCATTTAGATTAAAATTGTGTTTATATTTACTCATAAAACTGTTATCTAATATAGTTAAATGATTTATTTTAAGCTCGGAATCTTTAATTTTCAAATAAATTACATACCGATGTATCTACATAGCCTTCCATTTCGTCATAGTATTACAAATTATTGTTTTGTAATACCATGACGATTCTAAAGTGTTACTATATATAGCCTTGTTGAATAAAGATACATTTGACATTGACTTTGACAACTTATCAAATACCCTAAGCTAGTATAGTCTCTACAATAGAAAGCACGCATTTTACACAGGGGTTTTTGGCGGGAATCTGACGGCGTCTATTTGTAATCTCGATTGAATATTCCTTTTTTGGTGCATAAAGTGATTTAATGTTTGATTGTGATAGTGAATCATGCAGTAAACTAGCTAATAAGTGTCCAAGAAATGAAGAATTCATTTGAGAGTGCACAGTAGCGCCGTTCCGATTGCTCCAAGATTCGTCGAGGTTTTTTGTAAAGCTCACTATCACTTTACAAAAGGCAAAGAAAAATATAACTAAAGACGTGGCTGTATGGGCTCAGTCCCTTTGCCTTCCCACTAAATGGGAGAATTTTACTAAAAAAAATATAGTCTCTGCAATAGAAAGCACGCATTTTACACAACCAGACAGCCATCCGTCATCCGCCAGCCTATTCGAGATCACTGATTTATTTTGACGCTATTCTCTATAACCTATGGTGCTGTATATCTATGGATTGCTTCATAGAAAAACATACTAGACATAGCTTTTATTATAGTGGGGAAATCCTCATTGGCACCTCAGCATGGCTCTCGGGGAAATGACCTTGGGTTATTTCGCCTTTTACAGAAAATACTTTTTAACAAAAAAATGAAGTCGGTACCAAAAACCTTCCGAAAAAAACATTCCTACGTTTCGAACAAAAAAAGAATCATCATAATTGGAACAAACAAAAAAAGTCGAATTGAGAAACCACCTTATTTTTTGAAGTCGGTTATAAGCCTTAGAGTATTTCGCTTTACCACAGCGGGTAGGGGTAACAGGCGCGGCTACTTTTAGCCAATTTTCACTTTCTAATATAAACAATTTATTTGCATTACACAACACTTTAATAATTCTAAATACATCTTATTTATTAACGTACACATGATAATAACGCCTAGCATTCACACTTTGTACCTACCTATCGTCACCGCCATCTTTGATTTGAAACGTCCTTTATAAACGAAAACAAAAGGTCCAACCTACAGTGGGAGGCAACCGCATAAGACAAAGCGCTATTTCTTCCTATATGTTCAATGGATCTTAATGTACCAAAGACAATATATTACATTACAGACTATAGAGTAAATAGCTCTGACAGTTAGCGTCTTTTGTCTCTGGTATAATACAGATAACATAATAACATTTATGGCGCGTATTTTCAGCTGAATTGGTCTAAAATTCTTGCAATTCTAATCTTAATTATTAAGTGAATCATCGAAGTTTTTGGCACTTAATAAACTACATACTTACTAAAGAAGATGATATATTTAAATACCTAGTGTTATTAAAACAAACAAAGAACTTAATATAAATAAATTCAAATGACTGTTGTATCTTATGAAAAAGAACGATTTTAAAAACACAATGCCAGCTAAAAACATTTTAAAATGTTCCAAACATAGACAAATTTAACCACAAATTTCTAAAATGAAAAAAAAACAAAACTGTCAAAATATTAAAAATTAATTAAAATAATTGTTATATAGTTTCCACTATTAGCAAGACATTATTAAAGATGCATAATATGTACATACACGTCTGGGGTCTAATTTAATTCCGCGAAGGGTCGCAAAACTAATTTTAGTTGCAGTCCAAACGTCCAATAGTAAGGCCCTTTGTTTCCCTCACAAATAACAACCGAGAGGGCTTTGAAACCAATTTAATTATCATTTACTTAACGCTTGCGAAAATTTTGTATAAGTCAAACAAACACGGGTAGTTTGGGTGAAACCCTACCATAGTCTGTGGGCTATATACTAAAATGTACGTTCGTGTTTCGGAGGGTATTCTAAATTTTGAAGGTTTATAACGTTTTTTATTTTATTTTGGGTAATTTGACAATTGTTATTATAAGCTTTTAAGTTCGTTTACTGAACAAATTTCAAATTATAATAGATTAGCATAATCTGCCAATGTAAATTGGTTTGATGACTTACAACTTTTAATCACTTTTTTT
>JADANM010005263.1:6880144-6915729 GCA_026213755.1 Eurema hecabe | reverse complement strand
CAGAATTTATTATAAGCAAGCAGTCAGCGCCATGTTGTATTAGTTTTCTTGTGCGCGCGGACTTTTCCAACTCATTTGCATTGAAAAGCAGATAGCGTTGATGCGCTGATACGTACCTTTGTGGTTTCTATGTAGTCTAGAAAGTTCTAGTTCCGTTGGAGCACCAGTTCGGAACTTTCGCGAAGTTGCTGTAATGTTGCGGTAAAAAGCGCTCACGGTACGTTTAGCAATTACCTAAGCACAATGCGAAGTTTGACTATTTATTCCGTATATACAATGTTAGTTGCGAACACTTATGTAATGTTAGCGCAGCCGAATTTTAGCCGGAATTTCGTTACATTATTTTAGTTGGGATATTTAGCGAATTTCAGCGGCGAGTAATAAACGCTGTGTTTCAAATTAGAATCAAGTTCGCCTAACTAATGTTTGGGAATAGACTGACGTTTTTTAATTGATTTTCGGGTTTAGAGTTAATGAAGTTGTATAGTGCGTAAGAGATATAGGAATTGTAAATGTTATGATTTGAGGTTTTTGTTTGTTTGACTAGCTACGGGAATATATTCCTGAGTAGGATTTAGTCTACACTTTTCTAGTGGATTTTTTTGAATCAAAGGATATTAGCAGTTACTAATGAACAATGTAAATCAGTTATTGGTTAATTTGTATTGAGATTACTGTTGACGCTTTCTTAGTAAGAGTGAAATATTGTAGCGGAACACTAAGGTTTTTTGCAACTCCTGGGTTCGCTCAATTTAGCTTGTTACTATTTTGTTACTATTTTATCCTTTTAAAAGCTTAAAGATTTCGGATTTATGCTCTCGAAAAACGATATATATATATGTCGGACGTCAAATAGAACCTATTTGGGCGTATTCAGACATTCCATTGGCAATCGATAAAGAATACAGTTTTAAAAAGATAACTGTAAAGATGCAGAATTTATAATGGATTCTGGATTGGGAGTTGAAGCTTAGACGACGATGCGGATGGCCAATTGAAGACTGACTTCGCCGCGTTCACGATATTCAATGCTCGACTACCTATTACCAGTGACGAATGTCGAGAGCCTGGTGACGCCTACGATACGAAGAAACCCCGTGCCATCCTCTTTATATATTTATTGCATGATTAAAATAATTTCTCCAACTATCGGGGCCTACTGCCGGAACATTTGAAAAGTATAGCAATAAAAAAATTTAAAACAGAGCTTTACGTGGTTGACTCAAAGAAACTATTATTCGGTTAAAGAATACTTACATTGATAGCTAATTTTAATAATTAAATTTGACATTACATATTTATTGAAATAACTTTTTATAATGTATAATTGAAATAATGTCATTTAATATTAAATAATAATGTTTTATCTAATTATGATTGTGTGGAGCTTATTGCTTAATTTTGTATTGGTTGGTTTCGCAATAAATAATATTTCAAAGTCAAAGTCAAAAGTATCTTTATTCAATTAGGCTACATAAAGTAACACTTTTGAATAATAATAATTATTATTAATTATTAATTATTATTATTAACTGACCGCCTAGTTCGACTGGAGGTACCTCCCTTTGGAGGAAGGTTACATTCCCCCCCCCTCTAGATCACCTAGCTGTAATCAACACGATTTGCAAATACGCATCGCATTACGTCGGCACGATTAAAACTGCCGGAGCCCAGTATGTTTTCAATTACAACGGGATCGCGAGATATTCGCTCTGATTAGGGCTGCGCTGGCTGAATCTACGCAATTATAATGACAAGTCTATTTATAGTATCTTTGTTGTTCTTACACGCAAGGACTACCTAGGTATTAATAGTACGTTTTATCCCACTATTTTCAGGAAACTGGAGATTACTGGTATTAACTTATTAATTGTTTATATAATTACTAGCTGATGCCCGCGACTCCGGCCGCGTGGATTTTCATATTACAAACTTTGACCCTCGCCAACTCCCGTTCCCGTAAGAATTTTGCAATATTCTGTTGCAACTAAGCTTTAAGTTTACTATGTTACCTACACGCCAAATTTCAAGCGTCTAACTTAAGCGGTTTGGATTTTTCATACAAAAGGTTTTTCCCCCTAATTCCCGTTCCCAAGGGAATTTCGGGAATGCCTTTCTTAGTGCACCTCTAGAGTACCTAAGCTACGTCCCTTCCAAATTTCAAGTGCCTACGTTTAGCCGTTTAGGCTCTGCGTTGATATGTCGGTCAGTCAGTCAGTCAGTTTCTCCTTTTATCTATATATATAAAAGTTATTAAATATCCATATTAAATATCCTTAGTTTATAGATAGCGCTTCACAAGTATGTATCAACTAATTCATAGTTGATAAACATTGGTTTACTGTTGTATAGTATACATGTAAAAACTACTTCTTAAAAAGGATAGGATTTAATTTTTTTATTTATATGGCTTTATCACTTACTGGTGTTAATAACGTTTAGAGTTATATATTGGGTTTATACATTGTTTCATTTTAAGTTTAGGTGTACATATAAAAGTCCACGCAGTCGGAGTCGCGAGCAACAGCTAGTAATAAATAAATAAAACACGTCAAATTACCTTGCTTCTATCCTGTACCGTCAACTTTGGCACGTCATATAAATATATATCAGTAGGTTCTTCAAGTATTTTCACAGCAAAAAAAATTAAATTGATATATCACCTTTAAAAATTAAGCGTTGTTTTGCGTTTGTTCTTTAAGGTTTTAACATATATTATTAACAATGATTATATTTTTGTATTAGAAACAACGTCAAATATGGCCGCCAGCCCTGTTCCGTCAAATGTTTGCCGCGTGCCTTTCCCGCCATTGGAATGCCACCGCTCCTCGCACACCATTTCACGCCTTAAAGGTACACATTAATACACGGAATATGTTGCTTTCATTACGATTCATTATATCTTTATTACTAGTGATAGACCTTTAATGAAATCGGTCCGTCGTTAGTGAAGCCAAACTATACATATTATATAGGTGTTAACAGCACGTTCTTATACTCAATAACACGCACACAATCCCACCGATAATGTTGCTGCTATAAAAAAATTACCCTATATATGAGGAAACATTTAATTATATGAATAATGATACATTGCACTCTGCGGCAATGATCTATGTAAGTAGACAGAATTGTCTAATTTGAAATGACTTAGCTTTGCGTGCTTATGTTGCGGTATAGGTCTTATATTTCGATGTTGAAAGTCTAGACTATCCTCTCCTGTATAAAACGTGTTTTTAAATTAATTTATCTTTCGTATGAAAGCTATTTTTTTATACAGAAATATGCTTACTAATGACAGTCAGACACAAGGTAAATAGCGTCCTTGTATTATACAGTCAATTTCAAAGAAACATTAAACCATTTCAAGGACCATACGTTAAAATACATTTCTAATATTCCGTATTATATTAATATTCATTCTATTAACAGATTCGGTCCAACTATCGATGTCCTGAATAGTTAATCTTTGAAAACCAAACCGAGCCGTTAACACAAGTGCTTAGTCTCTCTGACTTGTGGTATTCATTAGTCCAGTAATACGTGTTACTTTGTACTGATCTTCTTACAAAGGACGAGGTTAACACGCCAAAATAATCCTTAACACCAAAGGCATAACGACCTAAGTCGAATTTTCCCAAATCCCCGATCTAATGGCTAAGCTTTTCGGCACATTGTTTCACAACAAAGCGAATTTGTTTTAATCTCAATAGTTATCGACTTAAACAAATTTCGTTAGATCTAACATTTTATTTAATTACATTTTGTTAATAAAAAAAAAATATTTTTACTGAGCGTTATTTTCGGTTCGGGAATTTAGACGATGCTAACCCGTTATTTCAATTTAATATCAAGAGATTTTTTTTTCATAGCTATTTATTTATTTATTTATACATTTATGAGCACCAACAAGCAGGACAACAATTCGTGACCGACTCCTACAAACTCGCACCAGCAAATTAGCAATTGCCTGCTCAATTACAGGTGCTCTAAAAATTCGAAACACGTACATGATATTGGTTAGAAAATTAAACTAAAATTAAAATTAAAATTAATTACAATGTCAAGTTCTGTTTATATTCAAACGTCACTATTATTTAATAAGTTAGTCTAAATAATTTTCTTAAAACTAAATAAATTACTATCAAAAATGTCGAGTTCATCAATTAATGTGTTTCTAGGTTTATAAATATACGCTTTATCTCCATGCTAACATAAAAAAAAACATTCGCTTGTCGATAGAGGCCTCCTTCTATAAAGACTTTTCATGTGAAATATGTTTATTCACTAATTAAATAGATGATATTATAAAACAACCACGTAATTTCGTGCGTCTGTCTGTCTTATTGAAAAAGGCTACAAGGCAAACTGACAATTTCAGATGTAAAAAGTATTAAATTTTTATAATAAGTATATCTCTAAAAATGGCATCCAGTTTACTATTCGTGAATAAATTAACGGTCATACAAACCACAATTGCATTTAATTTCTTACGTATGTATCAGTAAATGTCACCTTTTTCCTCAAAGTATACATACGTATAATGAAATGAAAACTATTACGGACAAAGTCCGCACGTCCAAACCTTCTAATTACGAAAATTGATGAACACATTCAAAAACCCACGCACACACACACGTTACGGTCTAATGTTTACACAGATTAACGCAGAACCAGTAATATGGAAATGAAAAATATATTTTTTATTTAGATTTTAGCAAAAAAGTTACTTTCTAGAAATATCAAATCATATTAAAACGATTTATTAAGTATTAAACTTAACTTGTAAAGATTACAATTATTAATTATATCGTATCGTATATAAAATGTTATACAAATTTCTTATGAAGTAACCAGGTACTTTAGCGCAATATGAAATTATGTATATTATTTGTTCATTAATCACTTTAGGAATGTAGCTATCATGTACAAAAAATTGTTAAACTTCGAATCGCAGTTCCGGAGATATATAAATTTGAACATACTCTTCAGTTTAATATTGAAATATAGATTAAAGTTATAAATAACCTCGATGTGATTTCTTCTAACCGAGTAATTTATGAACTTTAAAACATATGTACACTTACTATATAAAAATACTTCCTCTGTACCGTAAAAAGTAGCTGCTTATAAATTTCTTATAATAATTAAAAAATATAAAATACTTTTGAACCCATAAGCCCGCGAACGAGAAGAGAAAAAAACTGTTCGAGAGACAGTGGATTTTCCTAGAAGCTATTATATTATTATTAGTTAAAGAATAATACTGGACGCCTTTAACCCAACTTCAATGGGGTAGAAAAATATTTTTACAAGCGCTTCCAGAGAACCTATTTACAAAACTCACACATACACCGTGAGATAAGCGGGTCGTGCAAGGATACGGCAATAATGAAATCCGGGAGTCACAATTAAAGAGGGGAAGTGCGTGCGGGCGATCTTAGAGTAATCTAGGGAGGGACTGTTTATGTACGGGATCGGCCCGATAAGGACATGCGATAATTTTGCCTATGTAAAGCAAAAGCAGTGAAAATTTCTTGGTTTCTACGATATTCTTGTATATATGAGTTTGTTTGTCTAAGCGTTTGTAATGTAATATGTTCACTTTGAATGGTTATTGAGAGATTAGTTAGTTCGGATTTGAGACACGTTAAGTTTTATAATACATAATTAATTAACCTATACAAGCCGACTGTTACTTATAAATTAACTTACAAATTTCGTATATAAATAGAAAATTACTTAATTTGAAATTTTTACCATCTTCCAAAAATTTTACTTAATTTTAATAATTTAGAGTTAGCCAATTATACTTTATCACCCAAAAGGTAATTGTTTACAACTTTGACTACTTATTTGCTTGCTTAAAAAGAAAATTTCGTCTGAACTCTATGTTATTGCCGTTTAAATTCAGAACCAAATTCGTCGATAAACCGTTAAAATTTTGCCATAAAACCCAAGGGATTATATTTAGGTGAAGATTTATCAGTGAAGTATGTAAAATAGGCATTCAAGGGGCTGTCAGGAAGGGTACGGAGTAAGGGTTGCGAATTTCACTTCTTAAATATCTACGATTTTCCAAAGAGGGTGGCCCTTTTGAAGCTTTTATTGTAATGAATAGATGTTTACGGTCCTGTTGGCACGGTTGCTTTTGTATGAGCTTGTTTGTGTTGAGAACATTTAATAAGGACTTATGAAAATCGTTACTACCGGAGTTAGGTGCTAGCATTACATAGTAACACATATAATAAAAAGCGGGGTATATTTATTTGACCGTAGGTACATAAGCACAATTAAGTCGCTCTTATATTTTTTTAATGTAATAGGCTATCTGTTAAATATAATAAATGACCAATTTTCTGATTAGGTATGTATAAAAATTACTATGGGCTTGCTTGGCTGAAATTCGGCATGCAGCTAGATTAGACCCTGGTTTAAGTTTTGCCTTGTTCTGGTCTAACTACAAGACATATCTTTTTCGTCTTACGCACACAAGCTTAGTTCATGTCCGTAAATCGTGCGAAAGAGATATCAAACTTCAGAACTGATATCAGCCGTCGGTCTCTTTCTATTTTACGATATGCAACAAATAGCCTGGTATTCCATATATGAGTACAGTAGGCTCTATAAAACGTCCAGTTCATTAGAGACGAAGGCAGCCACTGAACCGAAACGATCTGAGATCAAAAGGCATCGGAATGAATCGTCACCTTCAGTGTTGATCTGCTAACGATTGGACTTCGCTTCATTTTTTATTTATTTTAGTTTTCATATGGATTCTTAGCACCGTCGTTTTTAAGAACCAGCCTTGTGTATTAAGCTCTCAGCTGGTTATACAACGAAATATATTATTTTTGTATTGTTAGGGTTATTTTTTAGGGTTAAAATTAATTCGATTTTTATTGAACATATACAATGTATCCACCAATGTATTACCATATCGATATTATTTATACAGAATTATAATAAAATAGAATTTTTGTATTATTAATATAAAATGTATCTATATGTAAAGCTTATAGGTCTCCCTCCGTTTTGGGGTCAACATTACGAGTATGTTTAAGTTTTAATAATTAATAAATTTTATTAATACTTTAGTAACGGCCACGGTTCATTCCAAATAAATTATTATCTGATATACCATTAACTATCTAACAATACCTATATACATACCCACTGATAGAATAGATTTTTTCGGTAACATTTTTTGAGTACTAAAAAGTTTCATATAAATAATAAGAACCTCGCTGCTAATAAAAGAAAGCTTGAAAAACCTTACTATCAATTAGAACATAATATGATTGAAATAATAACGATCATCGTTACACTAACGAAAAGCTCGGATCAATACGACGCGAAACTTAAATTTGCCACCCTCAAGAAGAAGGTTGGCCAAATTCGTATGTTAATACACCCCTACCCCGGCACCCGTGCCACCCCGCCCGAGGGAACCGACTGAACTATTATAAAGGGTAGCTCGAAAGTTAGATTAATGATGTTAGGAACTGACCGGGGTACACCCGCCGCCAGTAGCCGGGGAAATAAGAAAACCGGGAAATTTATATTTGGTCTATACACTAAAGGACAAGTTGAATCATTCAATTGAGTTATGGTACTTAGGTTTATATAGATTCGTATGGAAGGTTTTTTCTTCAACCGAAAAACGAAAGAACTTATTGACTGTAGCGACCGATTCTAATGAACCGAGTTTTTAATCGCGCTTATGACAATTTTTCATTTATTCGGGATATAAACATTTATATACAGCTTCTTGATACTGAACCATTGGTGCCATAAGGCCCTTAGGCCGTCAGATATTTGTCCGACTGGTCGAGGATCCTGCATTTTTTTCAGAGGAAGGATACATCCTTTCTTTACAATTTTCTTATTAATATGCAATAGTACTCAATAATAGCATATGTATCAAACGATAGTGAAAATATAAATCTTAATTAATGATTTTTTCAATTATTATATATATCATCGACTATAGAGAAAGCTTGTGTTTATAAAGAACTTTATATTATTGAACATCATAAATATTTAAGAAGCTTCTCGAATCCAAATTTAAATTGAAAACAGATTTTTTCTATAAAACGTATTACGTTGCTGACTGTACCATTTCTATCGAGGCTTGGCGGTAAAGTGTGGACGATCTAACTTCGCCTTGCACACACAGACACACACACACACACACAAGGAGCACATATGTACGCCGCGGGCCGTAATGTCCAGTCCGCACGGGATTAGATACGTTAAATCTTCAGACACAGAGAGTTCTGTCGTTCTATTCCCAGTTTTAAGTGGACGTCAGTTGGCGACGCTTTTAATGATTTCAGTTAGGTATGTCGCTTGAAAATATGCTTTGAAGCTAGATCTATGTTTAACATAGATAGATATAGTAGATAAAGATGAATTCGAAACGTCATAATGTAGTTATGGAAAGTACTAGGATGTTATAAACTTACAAGAGATTAGTGCAAAGACAAAAAATCTTATATTATATTAATACAATGTTATGTTATTGTGACCTTAGGAGAGTGCAAATGCAAAAAAAATCTAATTTTATATAGATACATATACATTATACACATACACATAAATAATTAGTTATTTACCACCTAAGAAAAAAAACTAGGGAATTAAAACTCTATAGAAGATAAACGATGAAATGTATACCAAGAAACAGTTACGTCATACTTCTTATAATATAAGCTTATCTATTTATACACGTAATGCAATTATGTATGAGGTTTCGTGAGTTTATTGCGATTCTTAATAAAATATTTATCTACGAGATGTGTACACGAAAATATTAATTACCTGAAAATTGCTGAAAACGCCATACATTGCTTGTTTAGTTGTTAGGTAAACATAAAGTAGCTTCGCTTCTTCAATGGTTCAGTTGACAAGATGCATGTTTCTCGCATTAATTACCGATATCATCAAAGGTTTTTAAACCATCAAGCCAAAAAAACATAAGTAAAATGAAACAGTATATTTCTAAATTAAATACTACGTGGAGTGTAATTTTTAAAACTTTAGTATCTCTATTAAAGCATTATGTTCCCAATCAAGCATCCACATACTAAAGTAAATCTTACAAAAAATCATCTAAAGAGATTAAAAAACCAGACGAATTGAGAACCTCCTCCCTTTTTTAAAGTCACTAATTTAATTTATACCATAGATTGATTGTAGCATCGCGAGACTACTATAAAAATATTATGAACACAGTACATTCTAATAGTCCTACAAATTGTAATATAGTCTGTAACGAACAATATACCTACCACCAAAATCTACGTCTCAAAATTTAATAATAATTAAATTACACGCTCTTCATTAGTTCTAAACATGAACAGAATTTAATCTCAACTAAACAAATGCAATGGCGGGTGTTTATGTGTGTGTGTGTGTGTGTGAGTTTAATTGAGCACACATGTACAATATTCTCAAGTGAGCTGCCTTCACTCCCATCATATGAATTCAAGCAGTCGATTCTAGTATAAGCCGGACGAACAGATGGAACGATCAAATTTATTTACAAACATATATTTTTTTAATTGTATATTTTTTGTTAAAGTGAAATATCAATATAGGGACAAAAAGATCCTATGTGTTGATCTGAAATCTAATCTATATTATATATGCCAAATTTCAGTCAAATCGATTCAGTAGTCTTTACATAAGGAAGCAACATATATACGTACATAATATATGTTTATAAACTTACGCCTTTAAAATATTAGAAGAGTGTACAAACACCAAAACTATGTTCAGAAAAGGTCAATGAAGATTACTTAGTCTATTAGTCAACTATTAGATTTTCAAAACTATTTGATAGTTGAAACAAGTTTCGTCAAGATCAACGGTCAAGTTAAAGGGCTGCGTCTGACCCAAGGTCGGCGCATGCGTAATTGTGGGAACACCGCGTCTATTATAATTTGAATTGATCTCTGACCGGCCGATCTCACGGCAACCGGTCTAAGATCCATCACCCCTAACTATCTAATATATTCCATTTTTACTATGAGATTTATGGAAATTTAACGGTGACCTATTGTGGAGGAAATACGTAATTTACATTTTTCTCACGAAACTGCTGAGATGGGTCAAATGGTCGTGTTTATTCCCGTCAGTCGACATTTTACGTTGAATCTCTCGGGTAGTCTACAAACAGTTTATAGTGAGTGTTTTATGTCTTTATTATTTTAAGAATTAAATTACTGGTAAATTATATAATTTAAGTAAACCATTAATTAAATATAATCCAATTTTTAAAGGTACGCATAAACATTTTTTCATAGTCATACCGTTATTCAACTACTACATAAATCAACATGTTTGAATCGTCATAGATGTTTTCATCTTTAGTTAATTATGTTAATATTTTATCTTTATTTTTATGTTTATATTACGTCTTAATTATTACAATTCTCATATAAGGCCGAAAATAAATTAAAAAAAAAACTTAAATATTAAAAATAACAGCAATGATGCATCTGCTCTTTAAGCCCGCACATTAGTTTGCGCGCGACCGCCCACATTCGCGAATTCGACCAAACTACACCCACACCAATATAATATTTACGCTTATCTCAAACTTGTCGGTCCGTATACATCAACCCCTAAACGTACACACCCCCTACTTATTCGTACAATTTGCATATCCAACCCCCGTCTAATATCATTTGCGTCTTTAAAAATCAATGTCTACGCAATATTTTAGACGGCATTTTGTTAGCGCTTTCGGTTAAACGATTTTTATTTTGGCTAAATATAATTGAATCGGGACTAGGGACGCGTAAATCGGTTTATTGCGAGTTTGATCGGTTGACGACAATCAAATTATAAATTCCGACGAAATTTTTAGCGCGGGCCTCATCGAAATTGCTAATCAGATTCAGCCTTAATTTAGGTCTAAAATGTGGGGTAAAAGTCTGGCAATATGCATAGAATTGCTTTCTATAGTAGTATACGTACGTACGTAAAATTTATTTGTTATTTACATAAGGACAGTTTTCAATCTGTCTTTCGAGATATTTTTTGTTTGCTACAAGCAAATACAATATTATAATATTAATTCTGTTTCTTATTATTTTATTATTTTGTAATAAGTTAATTAGGTAAAATTTATTTTTTTAAGACGAATAAAAATTGGAAATAAACAACCTAAAACGAAATGTGAAATACTTAATTTATAATGAATAAAATTCTACCTACGTTTTAACTATTGTGCTTTTTTTCCAAATAATTATGACATACAATTCCCAAATTCTTATAGTGTTATTGTTCTTATTATAAGGTTATTACGTTATAATTACAGATTAAATAAGAACCTAACAATCTTCGCTGCGACGCCAATAGAATAATAAGAATTTACAAAAGAAATGGGCAGAGAGAAAATTGACAATATTTTTTTCGTAAGTACCCACATTTAAGTCAGTTTAGTTAGTTTTATACATTTCTAAACCTGTGAAAACACGTATACTATACTACTAGCCGTGCCCCGTGCTTTTAACCGCGTTGTTCCCGTTCCTGGAACAATACCGGGTTACCAAGGCTCCTATATATTAATCCAGGGTAAGATATAGATACGTTTTTGCGTGACTTTGAAAGAGTAACAAACGTCCAAACAAACATTCTCATCAATTTTCAATTATAATATTACATAGTAGGATTTTAAAACATGGAGGCTAATATAAAAGAGATATAAACACAGACGACCATTATTTCATTAAATATTTAAATTTATATTAAGAGAATTAAACTCACACGTTTTGGCAAATTAATAGTTTTGCAAAACTTTGTATTAAATGTCATATAAATGACTGTTTATTAATATTTATAGGACGACCCATTGGGGACCAACTTGACCTAAGTCACCTAAGTAAGTACCTATAGTACCTACTAGACAGTTAAACTTGTGAGTTATGTTAAGTTTAATGTTTTTTTTTTCGATAGTAAAGATATTTGCTTCATACTTATTACCGTTTTTAATATACTTAGTAATTCTACACAGGTAAATTAATTTATTATTATTTAATAAAAAAATATTTTACCGATAGGAAACCGATTACTTGCTTCATATTACCGTTTTTTATGTTATGGTGGATAACTGAAAAGGATGTTAGCCTGATAGTAAGTTACCGTCTGATAAGGATTGACAGAAACTTACCGAACGAAACGCAATGAAATTTTTGCACATTATTATACAATAACGGTTTTATAGTAACCGTCAATTACCTTTAGCGGTGAACGAAACCTGCGCAGAAGTCAAAAATAAGGTATCGAGGTAGCGGTGCGGCGCGCGGGGCGCGTGATCGTCATGTGCGCGAGCGTTGATTGGTTGTCCCAGTCGTGTTGTCTTTCTCGCACCAACGAGCGCGATTCTACCGATGCGCAGCTATTCTCGTCAATCGCTAAACATTCATGACGGTTACTATACATGCATGAAAAGAATTTTCTTCATAAATATAACAGAAATAATTTTTTGATTGACGTTTTTTTCAGCGCCTTTCTCCTGCCTAAACCTGCGCAAGAGTGGAGTTTTGATCGAGCGAGCAGTTTTTTATTTCCAGGTAAAGTTTTTTTATTGTAACTATCTTTTCTTACTATAAATAAGGTTATTACAATATTTTAAACAGTGTATGAATTTATTTATGACAAACACCATTAGTTATTATTATTTTAATTTAAAATTCGTTTGGAAATAAAAAAACATACGCGTTATATATTAATCAGATTTTAGATAAAGGTAGCATTAAAATTTAAAAATGTAGGTATATTTTTGTCAAACCCTTTTTTCTTGCAATTGTACTGACCTTAAGCCCACTGTGTTTTGTTTTCCGTCTTACCGAACCGGGTACAGCTTTTGCAGACTTATTCGCGAATGTACGACTGTTGAATAGCTTAGATAACATGTTTGCTTACCTATATCTTTGTAACTACGCAACCGATTGACCAAACAATGACCAATTATTACATAGTATAAAAAATCGCTTCTTCTTCTGTCCTCATGTATGCTTGATATCTCTTAAACCACGCAACCGGTTTTCATGCGGTATTTTTTATTAGATAGAGTGATTCAAAAGGATGATCTTAGTGTATAATGAATAATTTTTAATCTTATATTTTTCAGTAAAAGCTACTACATAGCACTTTCACCGTGTCGGACTTAAACCACCAAATCAGTCTTCGAAATGTCGCTCGCTGTGTAAATAAATATGTAAGTATGTGCATAATAATAATACTAATTACATTATTGAGCTTACGAATTAGTATAGTACGCGTCATTTATGTTTAGCGCTGGAGGAGAATAGCTGCGCATAGGTAGAATCGCGCTCGTAATTGACGTATTGGTGCGAGAAAGACAACACGACTGGGACAACCAATCAACGCTCGCGCACCCGACGATCACGCGCCCCGCGCGCCGCGCCGTTACATCGATACCTTATTTTTGACTTCTACGCAGGTTTCGTTCAGCGCTAAAGATTCGTGACGCGTACTATACTAGTACAACAATTATTGTAATGTGGTATATATGGAGGTCCAGCAGTGGACGTCCTACGGCTGAGACGACGACGACGACGACGAATTCGTCAATAATTCGTCGTCGTCGTCGTAAATGAAGTTAATATATATTTCACACTAGCTGTGCCAGCGACTTCGCCCGCGTAGTAAAGTGACTTTGGGCAGCACTTTTGAAAATGCCTAACCCGCGCCAACAAACGTTCAGCGAGTTCAACGTGATTCTTTAAATTGCCATAACTTTTTTATTTATCAACCGATTGACATGAATTAAAGACTAAATGTTAAGTTACGCTTACCACAGTATATCATTGAAAACCCCATCTAGATAGGATAAGCCGTTTCTGAGATTAGCGTGCACAAACAAACAGACAAACAGACAAAAATTAAAAAAATCATTGTTTTGGGTTCTATTGCGTGAATAAAGGCCTCCTATAATATTTTTTCTCATATATCTTCCATGTACAGACAAGGACTTGTTACGTTTTTATTATACCTATGTATAGATTTGAAGACTGTTTCATATTGATACAAACTCATTGAGAAAAAATGCATTAAAAATCATTGAAAATATGTTAAAACACTTTCCTCTTGAATTGCTTTATTTGGTAAAAAAACCTCATAAATATCGGTTTCGTAGTTAAAAGATTTAAGTATACACGGGGACAGACAAAAGAAGCGACTTTTCATACTATGTTAAATATAATTATTATTTATTATTCATTATTTAATAATTAAGGGTTATTAAAAGGTTATTAATAATTACGTATTCATTTTTTTTTTGTTTTATTTACATGTATGGTATCTGTTGTCAGAAAAACTTCTATTGTTCTCTTTCAACTGATATGTCTCAAAATATTTCAATTTGAAGTAATATTTGATACTAGCAAAATTATTATCTATCGACTAACTTTAAAAATCAGTTTTTGTGTTCTAAAAATAATACATGCGACATCTCATTTCAGGTGCTGTAATGTCACTCACATCCTCATAAGAAGAGATAAGAAGAGAAACAGAATAAAACCGTTATCAATGTAAGAATATCTCCTTCTTAAAGCGCTTTGCAAAGCTTTTGCTTCCGCGCTTTGAAGCTTCGACAACAGGTCTAAGTTATACAAAAAATCGAATTAAAAAAATCCCCGAAAAAGGTTTTAAGTTAAAAACGTCATCATATGTTTAAGTAATTATATTTTATGCCGTGTCAAAAACTATAGAACTCTTTTGCACTATTAGGGATAACAATATTTTTATGTCATTTCAAATATATCAAATAGACTAATACAATTTATATATAAAGAAAGAATATTCTCTCTAGAAATCTATCTAATATATTTAATTATGCAATAATAAGATCTTTAATAAAATATTTAAATAAAAACGTAGTTTTATTTGCAAACCTTCGGCTTGCTCAATGCTATGCTTCACGCTTTAACTTATAAAATATTGTAATTAACACACAACTATTAAGAAGTATGAGAACAGATATCGCCATATCTAATAAATTTCCTATAAAAAGTATCGCTTAAATTTTAATGCAATATTAAAACAAACATAATTTCAAATGTAATAAGGTAATGAGCCGCACTACGCGAGCATATCAGAACGATTTCAGTCGAGTCGATAAAAGTTTCGAAGCGACGCGAGCGCCACCACGGAATTTTTTCCATAACTAAGTCCCTGAAAAAAATAGCGCCAACAACGGCATCTCTTAGCAAGTGAGAGAATTTTTCCAAGCTACGGTCATAACACTCGCCAGTCGCCACGTGCATTTGTTTTGGTTGGGTTTTTTTCGCGAAAAAAGATCGCATACATAAACCTCACCTCGCGCCGCCGGAGGTGCGCCAAGCAAAATGGTCGTCGTTTTTTTCTTCTCTTTTCAACCATCTGTCCGTCCTTTTCGGTCAAAAATGCGATCGTTATTTTCTGTTCCGGTTTGAATGTGTGCGTGGCACGCCGACGCTGAAGAGATACGCCAGGCGTTGATCGCCGAAAAGCGTTCTAGCGCGCTCGCATTAACGCCGGCTTTCGCCTGCGCAAAAAACTGTCTTACGTCTAATGGTAGACGGAGAAAAAATAGAAATATAGGAGGCACGGCGTGTACGATAAAGAGAACGGGGGTCGTTAACGATTCTGCGCCGGAAAGTTGCGCAGATTGCGTTTTTGGTGCTTTTTTTGGGGGCAGCGCCTCATACCAGCGGGTGTTTTTTGAATCTATCTTTTTCTAGCACGCGGAATAGGTTCCTTGCGCGGCGGTGTGTGCGTGCGGGTGGGTCGTGTGTGTGCGTGTGTGCGTGGCGCCGGGGGCAAGCACCTAGTACTAGACTTTTGCGTGCAAACGTCCTAGATAACTGATCGCGTATACATAGGCAGGGTATATAATGAGATGTCACCGCTATGCGAGTAAATAGACGTATGCAATAACGCGACCTGCCCGCAGTATTCTCGTTGATTAATTACGGCCTTACATATTATTGTTCCACGTAAATATGCGTTGCGAATAGACTGGCTTTTGAATTTTGGTAAAATTGTAACATTTGGTTGCGATGTTCTACGTTTGAGTTTATTCGGTAAAGGTAAAAAACAATTGCTACAATGAACCAATGACGCGACCCCTATCCATCGGGTCAATGAACTAGTATAGGTGGCGAGTTGGAATCAAAAATAAAGATTCTAAGTATGTCTAGGTATTATTTTTTTTTAATTCCATTAAAATTTAAATACTGGTTATTATCTTTACCTATTGTCTATTGAGTTATTAAAAATCCTCGTAACTACGGTAGATAATTTTAAATATTTATACCTGTCTGTGTCTACACAATATTAAATCATAGTCGTTCAAGCCATTTAAAGTATTAAAAGTTTAATTTTAACAGTATAGTATAAGTTTTGAATGACTAAAAGTAATTGCATTAATTGTCTATGTAATTATTATAAAGAATTTATGCAATTTCAAAAAGGGCTTTATTTTAAATTATTCACAAATACTATTTTACGTACATTTTATGTTATCAGATAAAAAATTATACATGCAAAATAATGCTTTAAAAAACTTTCTTGCCACGGTTTCGTATATTCCTATAAGTGTAGATAATATTATATTTGCAAGATTTGACTAAACTAAGAACCTTTTAATAAATTTTCTAATATTATAGGAAATTATGTGAATTTTTAGTTATTGTTTAATTAATATCAGAACGCCAGATAAGAGATCTTTATAGACAGACACAGACGACGACGAAGACGACGGTTCTCTTATTCTTTCGAGGTTTGAAACCTTAGCAATTTGAATACCAATAAATATTTTATTTAAACAAAAAAAATTGAGCTATAACAAAAAAGACATGGAGTCCTGAAACTAGTATTCATGTCTTAATATTTTTACGAAAACGAAATTAATATTGAATGAAAAGAAATTATTAATAAAGTAATAAATATATTACGACACTTAATGTTATCAAATGCAGATCACAAAGCTGAAATTAATATTAGGTACATTCATATGAAAGTGGAAAAGAATATTGTTAAATTACTCTACTCTATACCTGGAAAAACACGAGTCGGACTCGCCCACTAAGTTTTCCATACTAAGGTTATTAATATTTTTTTACAAATGCACATCAAGTATTTTTTTATCTGATATCACATTAATGACAGTATCTAGTTTTAATTTTAAATTCTCCTCTGAATGTCTTACTATATTTTTGCAGACAATATATTAGGTACTAGTGGACCCGAGCCCATTTCGTTTTGCATAATGTTAACAATCCTTTTTTATATAGCCTTTGACACTCGGCAATAATGTGGCTTTCTATTGGTGAAAGAATTTTTAAAATTGGTTCAGTAGGTCCCGAGATTACCTTACAATTTTACAAACACACAAACATTACTTCTTTTTAATAATATTAGAATAGTTTAGCGACCCGCCCCGGTTTTGTAAGCATATATTATTTTACATTTACATTTATACACATGAACTTTCCTCTTGAGTCATCCTATCTATTAAAAAAAAAGTCCCTGAAAATCGGTTACGTGGTTAATAGATTATAAGCATACATAGTGACAGAAAAAAGCGACTTTTTTTATACTACGTAATGTTTTCAAAGGTTTTGACTAACCATAACGATACACCGCTTACTAGATAAAAATGAAAGACAAGTCTTAACAAAATTTATTTTAAAGTACATTTGTATACGTAAGTTTTAGAAGATCATAGTTAATATTGCAATTTTGATCCTATTTGAAACATCTGCGTTTAATTTAGATTTTAAAACTTCCAAAAATAGCGAAAATACATACCTTTATTATGTTTGTTTGTTTTTATTAATCCAGGTTGTCGCGCAATAATTAAAACAATTTTAATATAACTACACTCCAATACCAGACTTGGTACACGTGTTTCGAGTGTAATGCAGGATGTGAAAAAATAAATAAAATTATGGACAATAATCTATCTATCTTCAATAAAAATTCCTGTCTTAGCAAGTGATCTGTGTGAGAGAAAGAGAAAGAAAAGTTTTGATAGTGCTTCTTTTTAGGTTTTAGGGCTAGATATAGCACATACTATCTACATTCTACATATTAAAACACCTAAGAAACGATACTTTGTAATTACTGACATTTTATTTAATTTTACACATTTGGTTTATTATGAAATGAATCATTTCGACTTAAATTCTCATAATATGGTACACATACATTGTTAAAATAATAAAACAATTTTGTATTACACTTTCAAGGTTGTCGTGAAGGTGAGACTAAACATATTATTTTAAATATGAAATTTAAAGTATACAGCTTGCTTTTGCGACAGAAAAATTAAAGCATAGTGATATACAATTTTAAACAACTCTTTAATACAAATAAAAGAGTCCATACGAACTTTCTGAAAAAACTTTTTCAAATAGCGCCATCTATTTATTTTTATTAGAACTAAAAATCGTAGACAACCTATAGTTTTTATTTTTAAATGATGAAATCTTGTTGTTTGTATATTGACAGATTGTAATTTATATTTTTAATAATTACTTCGATATAATAATGTTCGTGGTTGTCGGCAGAATGCTATTGAGATTAGCGACATCTAGCGTGGAGTAGGAGAAAGTTGCGGGAAAATTTCGAAATAGGATTCAAAATAATTACTGGATAATATATATTTTTTATTTGTTTTATATTATTATACAAAATAATAAGTGAAATATAATGTTTTATATCAGCAATAAGTATTTGATATGTAAGAGTGTACATGTAGTTATTTAACATAATAAGCAATTGAGTTTTTATACAGACATTTTAATTCATTTTATTTCTATAAAATCAAAACCGATAGATAGCTTTATGTTGGTCCCTCAATATTGCAAGTCTGACATTTGACAAGCGAATAATTATACATATTAAAAATATTTTATTTTATTTTAAGTTTTAGTCTAGAGTTAATTTTATTCTTAAAATGTATTACAATATGTACAAACCAATTGGCCAGTAATTTAAAATTTTTTATTAAGTAGTTATATTTTTGTAATATTGTGGGCAATAATAATACTTTTAATTTTAGAGTTAAGAGTCTTAAGAAGTAAGTTCTTACGTGTATTTCAAAATACTTGTCCCAAATATGACATTAATTGTTGTTATTGTGGATTAATTATTCAATCGAGGATTTTAGATATATTCTATAGATTCTTTTGCAGGTAACACGAAGAGTTTAATTTAAATTTGAAATGAATAGTTTAAAAATTAATAATTAGGTTACGCATTCTATCATTTTTACTCGGCAAAGGAAGGGTTTTCCTGGCCTACATTATTTGAATTGTAACCTGTACTATATTTTAACGTAACATACAATATATAATGGAAAATTATGAAAACTAAACCAATTATTATAAAACTAAGGTCAGGTAAGGCCAGATTATGTCTAAATGCTAAGAGCCTCACGAGTCACGGAAGTGTTTCAAGCCTTTGAAATAGTCGAGCTGGGCTGTGCGACCCCACTTTCCTAGTTTATCATCCACCAACACCTCTTACTTGCTAGTAATATATATCAATTCAAATATATGTATTATGTATAAACGAAACAGCTGTGTCACATAATATTACCGGCGAATACAATAGTAAATTTTCTAGACGTGGGTTTAAATATCTTTATGACATTATTTTTCATTTAATCTTAACATATATTCATTTTACCAAATAAATGTATTTTGGAATGGCCTATAGGTACGCCTAGGTATAGCAATTTTAAAAGATTAAATTTAAATCTATTATTATTTGATACAACAATACATCTTTCTTCAGGTGCATGTCGTGAGCAAACCAAATGAGCTGAAGAAGGCTTTTACTGTCCATTCCTTTATGTTGTACAATTACTTACGATTCTTTTCCGTCGCGTACTTTATGAATATAAGTATGTGTCCTATGTATCCAACATTTCATATCTTATAACTGCATTTTATATTAAAGAAACGAAACACTTATTTTTTATAACATAGGGGGTAAACGAGCAGGCGAGCCACCTGATGGAAAGTGGTCATCGCCGCCCATCAACACTCGCAGAGCTTGACAACTCCGGAGTGGGTTGCCGACCTTTTACAAAGATGTACCTACGCTCTCTTCTTGAAGCACCCCAAGTCATTATTTATCGGAAATACCGCACGAGAGAGCTGATTCTACAAGGTCTTTCTTGCTCTAAAACAATTTCTACGAGTATATTGAATACAAATAGGTTATTCACCTTTTCACCTTACTTTATATTTTTTTATTTTTAATTAGCATACATGCCTGATCGTAAGCGAAGATGCGGTATGAATGGTGTCATGTCTACTTAGTAACCTAATTATAGCTCGCGTCACGAATCTTTAGCGCTGAACGAAACCTGCGCAGAAGTCTAAAATAAGGTATCGAGGTAACGGCGCGGTACGCGGGGCGCGTGATCGTCGGGTGCGCGAGCGTTGATTGGTTGTCCCAGTCGTTTTGTCTTTCTCGCACCAATACGTCAATTACGAGCGCGATTCTACCCATGCGCAGCTATTCTCGTCCAGCGCTATACATAAATGACGCGACCTATGTATAACCTTAGTTTAAAGAGTCTGTCTAAGAAGAAGCTGTCTAAGAAGGACGGATGGTGGAATGCTCTCTTAGTGTCGGTCTGCAGATCAAGGATTATTTGAATTGTTACCTGTATTATATTTTAAGGTAAAATACAAAATGTAATTGCAACTTGTTTTCACAATTGGAAATAAAAAACAAAGTCAAGATGATGTCTATGATAATGCTAAGAGCCACACGGAAGTGTATCACTTATCTACATACCAAATTTCAACTAAATCGGTAGAGCCGTTTTTGTGTGAAAGAATAATAAACATAGTGAATGTACTATGTTTAGTTTGTTGTCTATGTTTAGTTTGTTTTACATACATTCTCACAAACTTTCACATTTATAATATCACAAGTGGTTTAACATTTCTTATTTTTTATTAATTGTTAAAAATTTTAATAGTTTTGGATATACTGTTTTATTCCATTACTTTAATTCCCAGATGGCAGAATATTTCCTAATTTATTATTTATTAAACACTTTATTATATACAAAAAAAAGAAATATGTAACATACCTACAAATGGCGCCTTTATCGCTTGGCAGCGATCTCTTCCAAGCAACCTTTAATTAGATACCCTAATTAGATACACTCATGAAAATAATATTGTGTTGTACATGTGTATGTACATGTGTGTCTGATACCTACATACTAAATACTTTAAATACTTAGCAGTATTAGCTCTATTAGTATAAATAAAATTGATCCAGTTTAATCATTGTAAATTACAGATGGACTAATTTACAATGATTTATTAATGATAAATAAGAATGGTCATTATAAATAACAATCGAAGTAAAATATAATTCTTAATGGTTTTTATCTGTATAAGTATAAGATCAGTAGTATCTTTTATAAAATATCATGCGTTCATCAACTTTTGCAATTGACCGTTTATATCTATCAATAAAATAAAAAAATTGACTAACTTGTTTTCTATGTGACTCTTTTTTTGTATGACAAATATCTAGACAAGTGAAAACAGAATTTAAAATAATTTTTAAGAAAATATATACGTACGATAAACTATTATCACAGAAAAAATATATAACATATTATATTTGAAATAAGCATATAAAGAACATACATAGGTCTATATATGCATTATTATGTACCTACCCCAATTTAAAAAAAAACTAGCCAATCTCTATTCGAATAGCTAAGAATATGTTTCGAATAAAGGACCCCTTGACAATTGAATAGACGGACCCTCGACTATGCTAGATAAAAAAAGCTCGCTATCGAAAGTCGACTCTATTCCAAAGCTATAGAGTCGATTTTAAAATCAAGTAAGAACAATAGAGAGGCTATGTGGTTTCTATTTATGTTTTACAAGCGACCCGCCCGGACTTTGCTATGGTAATAGGTACCTATAATAAGGTACCTATTTCGAAATAGAGATAGATAGAAATATATATGATCGACGCTTGTTAAGGAATACCTATGAGACATTTTTTTTTAATTTAACATAGAGGTTACGTTCAAATTAAGAACTACATGAAAAATAAAAACGTCATATATTAAAAAAAGCATATGTATCATTTGTATTATATTGAATTTTTTTAAATTTTTTAATTTAATGCAATCAATTTAAACGTGTGGTCGAATTGAGAAACCTCCTCCTTTTTCTGTAGACGGTTAAAATAAAAAGTATAAATACAAAAATATCTTTGATTATATAAAGACTTTTTTCTGAATGTTTTGAAAGTTTAATTTACAGACGACTACAAAAATTTACAACTGAAACAAAAGAAAGTTGAAATCACTTTAATACATAAATATTCTATGAATAAGTGTCGTGACAACTCCTTAGACACTTATTACTCTTGAAACATCAGAAATATGGGAGCAAGAATTACGAGAACGGAACAGCAGGGCAGGGTTAGTGGTCGCTCAAGAGTCTGCGAAGATGCCAATGACCCCTATATGCAATAAGACGCAACATAGTGGGGTTATGATTTACCTCACTTTCATCCGAGGCCCATGTTCCTCTGAGAGTTATCCGACGTAAAAAAAGGATAGTGAATGAAAAACAAAAATTCATGTGTAACAGTTTATTCAAAGCAGCTTAAATTTAACCAATAGAGCATCGTAAAGCTGTCGTTATTGTGAACAATATTCAAATATGTTAAGCTAAGCTGACGTTTTCAACAAAAAAACTTAATTAGCCCACAGATTATAAAGTACAGAGCAATTTTAGATAAAGCATTTTAGATATTTCGCCATTTTGTTTTAGATACATTTTTAAAGCTTTTTAAAAAGTCGAAACAAATAAAATTTTCATCTTTGTTATTACGCCGTTAGTACATAAAATTGGGTTGAAAATGTTCCTTATCTTATACAATTTTTAGATTAAAAGAGTCATAGAAACATGGAAATATGATAACAAAGGCTTGGTAGATATGAGAGGAGATTATTCAGATATTAATAACAGATTATACAATTTGAAACCTTTTAAAATCGAAAAACAAGTTCGAAAACTTATATACTACGTAAATCGATCTGTATTTGACAAAGGTTATTAAAAAAGAGGTATTATTTTAAACTTTATGTGTTTTTAAACATAGATAAAAACTTGTTTAAAGTTCGAATTTCAATTAAGTCTTGAAATCGCGAGAGTCTT
This sequence comes from Eurema hecabe, assembly GCA_026213755.1. NCBI lineage: Eukaryota > Metazoa > Arthropoda > Insecta > Lepidoptera > Pieridae > Terias > Terias hecabe. The sequence goes on along the minus strand of JADANM010005263.1, from coordinate 6,892,486 downwards.
ATCAAAATCTAAGTATAATTTTTCATTACTTATTTGTAGAGACAAAGTCTAAACTTCTTGTTGAAACGATTCTTTTGAGAAATTAAAAATTGAATATGAAATGGTTGTTCAATTGGTTATTAATTTGAAAACGTTTTTTTCATATTTTAAACAAAACATTAAGATTTTAGGTAATAATAAAAAACAGACTAAAACGGTTTGTTGACAAAAAAAGTAACGAAAATATTTTTTTTTTCACGATGCAATTAAATATAAATTTGACAAAATGTTTTAAATGAAATAGCTCGTATTTCACCCTTTTGTTATTAATAACATATTGCCATATAAGAAATCTCATCCCTGCGAGGGTGGGTCGCAATGACTCGGCGATCCCTACGCGCCAAAACGGAAAACAAAAAAATTAACCTTCGAGCGAAAATGAGCTTTAAATATCAATGTTAGAGTATATATTCGCTTAGACCCTCTCTCTACTTAATCACCGCTGTCTCTCACATAATACGTATGTATTATACTTAGGCCTTTTTTTAACAAAAGGTACGCTTGTGACGCCTCGCGAATTCAAGATGGCTGCTGTTCGCTAGTACATTTTTGGGTAATTACTGAACGGCCGGGAAAAATATTTTTTTAACATTAAACCTTGTTTTGATATTATTCTCGTTGTTACCAATTTATTGCTAAAAACTTAGAAAAAGAAATTAAATTATAAATTTAAAAGTTTAGATTGTGATCGTGTCGGTAGTTTATTACCTATTTAAATTATCGTCTTAATAATCTGTTAAATAACTTTGTGTTCTAGTAAAATATTGTTTATACTGTGACTTATCAGAACTGTCAATAAATAACAGAATATTGATTTGAAGTATAAAATTATGAAGTCAAAAGTAAAAAGATTCCCGAACTCAATATTAAATAAAACACGTTAAATATTTGAAACAAATAGAAAGCCTTGACCAGAGTAAAGACAGCTGAACCATTTGGGAAAACAAACAAAATATAGTCTATGGTTTCAATTCTATTGATTTTGTATCGATTCTATTTTAAATCTATTGACATTGTTATTAACCAGCCAATGTTTGCTTTTTATGAGAAAGTGTAATAAGTATTCTTAATTCAAATTATTTTGAAAGGATGCATATTTAAAATTTCCGAACGCAGTATTAATAACAGACAAATAAAAAAAATAGTTGCCATAGACGAAATAAAACATACCACAGCTGTTACAGATTGAAAATTATAAATTTAAGTTTCGAATACATTCACGTGAATCATGTGTCCAGTGCAAAACGTAAAAATATTCCGTACGTACATTGAGTGTTGTATCGCCAATTTTCCTTTACACTTGAAATACAGAATCAATGTTCAGTGGAGCGTTTGAATTGTTTTTTTCTTAATTTTTAAGACGATGGAAATTCGAAGAAGGTTTTATTTCATTTTGTTTTTTTTTCTTAACTGCATATATGTAAAATGTTTAGTTAGTATTATAATATAAAGTCTTCATCCTGCTATGATATCCATTTGTAAGGTCATCCGTTTATTGACATATCAGTAAAAAATTCTTGAAATCGAAATATCTGTTTCTGTATGATAAAACTCACTTTCCCGTGCTGAGCTCGTCAATAGGTTCCCAATATCGAATCGAACTTGTCTTTTTATCTGTGCCCGTGGCCGAGTTAGAGGTGATTGTTCCATTTTCGAAACGACCGCCAATTTTTATTCCTTTTAGGTAATGGCGGGGCGTCAATGAAACGTTTTCCCGCCATCTGTAACAAAATACATTTTAGTTGTATGAGAAGATAGAAAAAATGTAGGTATGTATATTTTTGTGATAAATTCGATATTTTTTCTAACTTAGATTGTGTGATATCTTAAAATCAATGACGTTTTTAAATTTAGTTTAAGTACATATTTGTAAACTTACAAAGCTTCATAATTAGTTTTTAATACTACTAGACCGTGACCCGTGCCCACTTCGTTGGGCATAATATTAACAATCCTTATATATCTTATGACAGTCAGCAATAATGTGGCTTTCTATTGGTAAAAGAATTTTTAAAATCGGTTCAGCAGATCACGACATTACCCCTTACAACTTAACAAACACAAACTTTACTTCTTTATATATTATTAGTATAGAAGTATAGATAAACGATTGTCCCTGATGTCGCAGGCTTATATTACGCATGCATTATACATATAAACTCCCTTTTGAATCATTCTATCGTATTACATGAGAATCGGTTGCGCAGTTTTAAAGATACATACATACAGAAAGAAGGAAGCGACTTTTGTTTAAGTATACTATCCACCAAATACTCATGTATACGCAAATTAAATTTAAGCACACCTTAAGACTCGTAATTTTGCAGAATTGTATGGCGAACTGTCATATCGGACCGGTTTAAGTTGTACTTAAATTTAAGTTGCGTTTCAGTATTCCGGCATATGTAACTCAGGCTTGTTAACTTTGTTATATACTTATTAGGGGAACTTTAAAGACTTAGCCTAAAACTTCATCAATTTTAATAAAATTCAGTAATACCTTATCTTCTTGAGCGTAGGTAGGTTTCCTTTTACCATAAATATAGATAAAAGGGTTGATATTAATTTCTTATTTTTTGTAAAACAGGGGTACGTAGCTGATCTGTTAGTCTAATAGTCTACTATTTAACTAGACAATATAAAATAAATTAAAATTAAAAAATAGATGACTACAAAAGTATATTTAACACGATTATTTTAACCCTTAAAGATTTTTAGTGAAATAAATTTTTTTCTTTAGAATTATCTTATTGTCACGACACTTATTCGGAATTTTTTTCAATACATTTTTCTTTTGATAGTGTTCATTAACTTTCGTAGTCGGATGTACACGCCTTTATCAAAACATATAATATGGGCCCAGGGTAAACATTAATGTTAATTAATTTTAAAATTATCCCCTTTTGTTTGTATCGCAGGGGTGCGCTTAACCATTTGAATAATTAAAAAAATATTTATATGCATCGTGTAGGTATTCCACCCTTTAAGTGCGAGGGTGAGATTCGCCTTTTTATTTTTGTCTTTATAACATTTATTTAAGGTAACATATAAAAGTATATAGTGTTCAACATAGATACATAAGCGCTTTTAAAAATACAATACAAATAAATACAGTTTAAGACAAAAAATATTTTTTAAATTTATTTTTAAAAAATCCAAAGATCTTTCAAATCGTTTAGTGGTCATAAATATGTAAAATTTATTCATAAATAGCTGACCCGGCGAACTTCGTATCGCCCTATAATCATCAAATATCAAAAAAGTGAAATGCTAATCTTTTCTTACATAAGAACCTTCTCCTAATAATAACAAATACAACAAAAAAATCAGCCAAATCGGCCAAGCCGTTTTCATGTTATGTCGTGACAACGGAAAACGGGTTTCATTTTTATATATATATATAGAAGATGTACCTATATAGTAGCTGTTGCTCGCGACTTCGTCCCTGTTGGATCTATTTCTATTATTGTATTATAGTGAGTCAATCTTAGCAGAGAGATATATACTGTCGCGGACTTTTTTTTAGATCATTTAAAGAGGAATAATTCTTTCATACATTTTATTTTTGTATCTTGAACCGTTTTTGCAGCGCACGCAAAGAAGGGCCTCAAAGATGAATAATTTCCCCCTTTTTTTCATATTTTCCATTATATCTTCGCTCCTATTAGTAGCAGCGTGATGTCATTTAGCCTTAAGCCTTCCTCGATAAATGGTCAATTCAATAAAAAAAGAATTTTTCAATTCGAACCAGTAGATCCTGAGATTAGCGCGTTCAAACAAACAAACAAACAAACTCTTCAGCTTTATATATTAGTATAGATATACAACTAGTCCCAAGAATCAACGATACCTAAGCGTATTCGTATGTACAACATGCGAATCACCTTGTCATGGTCATTCGGGAAAAAATAAGAAAATATATACTGAGTCTGTGATGGGCTGATTCTAACTTGCAATATTATAGATATTGTCATGTCCATAACACATATTAATATATATAAATCTCGTGTCACAATGTTTGTCCTCAATGGACTCCTCAACCACTTAACCGATTATAATAAAATTTACACACCATGTGTAGTTTGATCCAACTTAAAAGATAGGATAGCTTACATACCGGTATTGCCCCGGGAACGGGAATTACGCGGGTAAAACCGCGGGGAACGCTAGTACATGTATAAATATCTGCCAACATAGAACGCGCTTAAAAGCCTAAGCCTTAAACCCGAGCAAAGACAGAAAAAAACAAAAAATTCGATACAATAACAATTGTTTTCTAAGTCATTTTGGGCTCGCACCGACCATATGGCTCGCTTCTGAAATAAACACGTACTGGAATCGTTGCAAGACTTTTTTGTAAACAATTGCGTTTGTGGGAAGAATTTTATATCGTGTATCCGTTGGGTATGGTTTTAGGTTGTAAATATGTGTAGTCATAGTCCATACTAATATTATTATTGTGAAAGTAACTCTGTCTGTATGTTTGTCTTTCCATCACGCTATAACTTCTGAACCGATTAGAACGAAATTTGGTACAAAGATGGTCTTAAGCCTGTGGTAGGACATAGGCAAAGACAGGCAGGCAGACATCGTTTTATAATGTAGCGAAGTTTCTATAAATCAATGTGACATGAAGAAAAATAATCATATTATTAGTATTTTTTTAAATCATGCAAGACCAATTCTAACGATAAAGTATTGTCGTTACTAAAATATGTTTACTTATCTTGTTCAGTCTACTTTTGTAGGTACTCGTAGTTTACTGTATTAATATTTATGTTTTTAATGTAACATTATAACTCGAAAACCTTCTTTACTTAAATATTTTAAGCAGAATTAGCAATATGTAATTTTCAATACGTTAATTATAATTTATTTTTGAATTCCACTGTTTATAGCAGTACATTAATTATAAAATACTTAAATCTAAACTATATAATTTTAATATTATAAAGAAGTAAAGTTTGTGTGTTTGTTAAATTATAAGGGGTAATCTCGGGATCTACTGAACCGATTTTAAAATTTCTTTCACTATTAGAAAGCCACATTATTGTTGAGTATAATAAAAAAGGATTGATAACATTATGCCCAAAGAATATAGGTGTCATAGGTTATATAAAAACCCGCAAAATAAAAAAGTATTGCAAAGATATATATTTGAGTTCTAGAGAAAAAATGTGGAGCAAAGTTCCGGGTAGCACTACATTGGCTATGGGCTGGCGTTACTCTTACCATCAGGAGTGCGTCCAGCTCGTCTCCCTTCTTCATAGTATAAAAAAAAAAAGCTTGAAAATGCCTACAAAAAAGTCAACGACAGCATTTATCTAACTTTTATATTTAAGTTACCAAAATAAAAAAGGATAATAATTAATATTAATCTCAACAAAGTGGGCACAGGTCAGCTAGTATATTATAATGTCAATAAAATACCACTTGATAAATAAGACGATGAAGAATAAAAACTATTAAGCTTTACTTAAAGAGTTGAAATTATATACGTAAAAAATCGCGCCCCGACTTATCCACGTACCAGTATATAATACTATGTATGTACATAGGGACAAACAGACAGCGCTAATAGACTATTTAATATTGCGTAGTTATAATAAATTTACTTACTTGCACCAAAATTTCACACACTAAAACACTTATGTATAGGTATTTTTTAATTCCGAAACTGTCTCGAAAGAAATTCCACTCCAAATAAATTCTGCAACCCGTCTACCGTTTATATAAATCATCCCTACCCTCCTGCGTCTTATTTCGCAAAGCACGAATGATACAAACAAGCTCAATTACAATACACCCAATACAGGTTTGCAAAGAATAGGTAGGTATACATGCACATATCTGCGCTGCAAAAATGAGCTCGGTTCAATGAGATCAATAGAATATAAAGGGCATTGAAGAGTTGCTGTTTTTGTTATATAGATTTTATAGAAATTTATAGAAGTTTCTAGAAGCTACTAGAGATACAGAGACGCGCTCTAAACATGAGCTCGGTTTAATGAAATCAATAAAATATATAGGTAATTAAATAGTTGCTGTTTTCATACTAGATTTTTTCTAAATTTCTAGAGGTTTCTAGAGCCTACTAGATTCATATATACGTGGTTTAAACATGAGCTCGGTTTAATGAGATCAATTTTAAAGGACATTAAAGAGTTGCTGTTTTTGTAAAACTGTCTAAAAGGTTCTAGAAGTATCTAGAATATTTATATTTGAAAGGTTTCACAGGCTCATATGTGTAAGTACAAACATTTTATGTGCATATAAAGTCATTAATTTAATTGATTTTGTAGAAATAAAATTATTAAATTCAAAATTCAAAATAATTCAATTATTAAAGATTAATTTTTTAAAACCAAGATTTTTTAAAAATATTTAGTTCGTTTAAAATTGTTTGAATATTTTTGGATTCGTATTGGCTGTTTCGGATTCATTTGCGTAAAAGCGATTATGTTTTTTCGGGAATGAAAAAGCCAAAGAATTTTCGTAACATACCAACCTACTAACGTCACAAACGGGTAATATTTCTCTCTTTAATACGTAATAACTATTTACTATTGATAGTACATATTCCTGGTATATATTTTATATAGAATAATACCTTTATACAAATCAAATACTATTACTTCTTAATATGAAATATTTTTTTTTTATATTCCAATTTCATATACATAATCCCTTCTTTAAGACCAGTGCTATACGTATAATGACAAGGCGCACACAATCATCATTTGCACACACACATACACAATATCTTTTTAATAATAGCCGAAAACCAGCCAGTACGAAAGGGTAGCAATTTTGCAGCGCCACAGGTACGCGGAATGCAAACCCACGGCTGCAGGGCTCATTGTATCGAAAATTAAAGGGCTCCAAAGCTCGCGGTGCAGCCAGCTCAGCGCACATTTAGCTGCACGGTGCAAAACTGGTCCCGTTTTTGAATTCGCAATTTGAATTGATTGTCATTGATCGTATGAAACGCGGGAAGAATTTTAAACTCGATTTTCGAGCGCAGATTAAATATTGTTTGATGAAGACACGTGTCTATGGTTTTTTGCTTATTTGAAAGTTTTTTTTTATATTTGTGTCTATATATTTTAAAAGTTTTTTTTTTACGTTTCAATGAATTATCTTATAATTGTTAAGTTGATTATCATTCCTATATATAATAGACTAATAAAATATATCTACGCTTTGTATTAAATATTATTTTAAAAAAATCGTCATGGGCTTTTACTGTTATTCAATAAACGCAGTAGGTATTCAACGCGTATGAAGATGAAGATAGCTTTAATATTAAGAGAATGTTATTTAATGTTAATTTAAATGAAACATTAAAAGTGCTCGTATAATGCGAGCTGTATTTTAAAAGCTAAGACAAGTGAAAGAGCAGATAAAAAACTCGTTAAAAAACGAATTCGTTTCATATATTCACTAAGATAATGTTCCGTGAAGCGAGTATGAAGGAGTTATCAAACAATCTACAGCGCACTAAATCATCGTATATAAGGGGAAGAGGACTCATATTTACTCGCAAACGAACAAAATAAATGTTTTTATTACATAACGTGTGTTTTCTCAAAGGTCCATTTACATATTTGGAATAGAAACTCAACCTTAAATCTGCAAATATAAAGTCTAAATCTCCTTTTTAAAAACGTAAGCGTAGCGTCATTTGGCGTGGTTGAAAATTCAGTCTTGCAGGTTTGTGATAGGGTGCAATTTTGGATGTCATTTGTTAATAGATAACGATTGTTATACGGGTAACATATAATAACTGCTGGTGCAAAATTTTAAGTATAGGGATTTGGATCGTAGATTTCGACGCCTCGCCGTAATTACCCGGACCCCCTTTGGTGATTATTTTTCGTATATTCTCCTGTTTATGTTGCCCTGGTACTTTGCTTATGTACATTTAAGGAGAATTGAAAGTGGATTTACTAAATGCGGAATAAAAAGTTAGTTAGTACCTATTTGTACCTTCTATGGGTACCTCTTGGTACCTTCTATTGGTACCTTTATAACTAGTAGTAACATTACGACATTTACACTTTCTGCCCCGAAGAAGACGCGGTAAGACGAAAAAGGCAGTGCAAAAAAATGATAAAGATTAAAAACTATACACCAAAGTATTTAATTATGTAGTTTAATTGGTGTTCTGTGTATTTAGAAAATTACTAATGACATGATTATTTCTTTTTGTCACGACAAAGATTATTTTACTTTTAAGATGATTTGTATACATTTTTTAATATATTTCTATTTTTAACACATGACTGTTTCCAATATAGTTTAAATAGATAATACAAATATTTTGAACAATACAAACCTATGTTTTAAACTTTAGTCCTGAAAAGAAACAGCACACTATAATATTTCAAATCTTTTGTGAATTAAGTTCGTTTATCAATAAACCTACTCAAGTGTGTACCTACTTACAGATACCTTGTGTTTTTGTGCGTTGAATTACTGAAATATTTAGAAAATACTTTTTCTATTTTCAAAAATATATTATAAATGAATGTAAGTACTAATTCAATATGTTTCACCTTAAAATAAAATCGTCTTTATAGGACAGAAAACCGCGATTTTCAAAACATTTAATGAAATCAAAAATCTATGAATAGTTATAATCATTATTAATATTCATAGGCTACTATAAAATTAAAATTGAAAATCATTCAATTTTAGTTTTTAATAAGCAGCAAATAAAGGCAAATATATTTTACTATAAAATGATTTTATTTTTTTTACTTTCAATATCAAAATTTATTTAATATCTTGATCAAACATTAACTATATTGTGTACATTATCATGAAAAATGATATTCAGGAATATATTAGTGGCTAATGACAGCAATTAGTCAAAAGAATCAACTTGCTACATCTACATACTAATTCATACTTTAAAGTAAACAGAACAATTTACTTATGTTATAATTTTCGTAATGTTGTAACTAAACGACTTTACGCGCCAAAATATACAACAGAAAATTCCCTTCATACCTAAACAACAGAAAAATTCGAATATGGAATAATCGCAGCGAAAAATAAAAAAAAGTAATTTTCCACAGACAATATAAATACATAGTATAGATAATTGCGGAATAACTGTTCTCTCTAATGCAACCTTAAGCTCAGTCGTTGAATTGTAATTGGAGAACTCATAAAGGGGTCGGAAAGACCGGAAAAGGGGATAAAATCGGGCGAGGGGCGCGAGGGGTGGAGGGCGGGGAAAATGTATGGAAATGACGCACCGCCATTTCCCTGTTTTTGTATTTGATTATCCTTTCAAGACAATATTTTGTGAGGCCGGAAATTAATGAAGGCAATTTATGCGACACCGGCCTGCGTATATTTAAATAACTTTTTTGCCCGGGGTTTGTCCAGCTTTTGTAATTGGAGTGTCTGTCCGTGCGTTCCGCTTCTAAACAAAGGATTATTTTGAGGTCGAAATAAATGAACGGTGGAGATTAACGGCTTTCGCCTGGTTCACGATTCGTTAGTAACTAGGTAAGATATATTTGTATTGGTGGTGTTTTTTAAGTCTGGTCATACTTCTGTTATATAATAATATTATAATACAACAAAAGTATGACCCGAGGTACATATGGTTAAATAGGTTCATTTATTTATTTTCATAAAAACTGATGTAGGAAACCCTTGGAATAATATTTCTTAACGCTCGGAGCACGGTGACCTTTTACATGTTTAAACATTATAATAGTCTAGGTTAAGTTTGTGTTTACAATTGTATGTTCTTATTTTAAAAAGAGCAACTATCAGAGTGTGTTGCCGGTTCTTCTCTGTAGAAACTGCTTTCCGAACCGGTGGTAAATGTTTTTTAATACAATGACATTCAGACACATGATTCAAAAGTGTTACTATGTGTAGCCTAGTTGAATAATAATACTTTAGACTTTTAGTTAGGAAATCTTCATCCCGGGATTGCTCCGGGAACAGGAAATACGCGTGTAAGATTGCGCGGATTCTAGACCATTTTAATAAACTTTAAATATCTACGAAAATTCATTATGTATAAAAATTTATCTCCTTAGACCGTCCCGAAATTGCTTACAAACACACCCTAAAAATGCCAAGCAAACAGCAACAGAATACCTTACTACACCAATTTGTTGAACAAACACCGGGCGAATCGAAAAATCTTGTAAAAACACGTCGCTCCATTCCTAAACAAACAGAACACTCATTGGCTTCTACGTTTGTCCCCCATTTAATTAATTTTCTCATTTTCTTCCACCCTATTTATTCGAATATTCGCTATGTACAATCGCCAGCAAAAGTATATTAAAGCGTTCAGACTTTCAAATCGTCTGAAAGTAAAATGTTCTTTAATTAAGTATCGTGACAATAGCTCGTATCATATAGTCATATCGATTGTTATTTTCAAAATACAGAGAACAGCAATTACTCAATCAATTAAATAGTTTGTTACTAAAATGGGTTAATAGACTTTTGTCGTTGACTGTACCTATGTATTGCAATTGGCTGCAAACAATTTGGATACCATAACCATTTATATCAGCCTAAAGCTCGTCTTTTTTTAAACTTTAAGTACCTACATACAAACAAACCAATACTTTTTCTCCAATATTTTCTCCCTAGCTAACTCGTAGCTTCTATTATATAACAAGATTTTTTTGTGTTAATTTTATTACTTACCATATTCACATTTGATATTACTAGCTGCTGCCCGCGACTCCGCGCGCGTGGACTTTCATATAAACTTTGACCTCCCTTACCCCTTATAACCCTTTTTTCCAGTTAAAAAGTAGCCTGTTTCTTCTCAGGATTTCAACCATCTGTGTACCAAATTTCGTTGTAATCAGTTCAGTAGTTTAAGCGTGATGTAAAGACAGACAGAGTTACTTTCGCATTTATAACATTAGTATGGATTTCCTATAGAAACTGAATACTTTTTAAAAAATTTTGTAATACGAGTATGAAATTCTAATTCCATAATCTAATCAATTAATTTCCCTTAAAAATACAACCTAACTCAAATTACAAACAGTAATAAAATAACCCAACAAAAAAGCATAATTATAACTCCCGAAAGCGTATACTTTCAGAGCAATTTGTCACAAAAAGCAACTTCGCCCCTTAGGGACGCCGGGGGTCGTTTAGGCCCTCCCCCCGTAAGGGCCAGTAATTTTACCTACAAAGCCTTCGCGGGAATACATAATGACTAACGACGTGACGTAAATCGTAGGGATTTACCCTTATCCCAAGGAGGGTTATACATTTTCGATATGGTTTGGGGTACTTTTGTACCTACATAGCGTGTTTTTGCCGGGCTATAAATGACCCTTGTAATGTTCTTTTAATACGTAAAAAGTTGGTTTGTAATTTTAAATGCAGGTTAATAGTATAGGTAGTTAAAACCACAGAAGACAACCCTGTTCTCTCTTATAAAACTCATATCAGCATTTAAAAATGTTATGTTTTTCGGTTTTTTATTTACCTATGACACTTAGCAATAATGTGGCTTTCTATTGGTGAAAGAATTTTAAAAATCGGTTCAGTAGATCCCGAGATTGCCCCTTGCCCCCATTTTACAGACACACAAAATATATGCTATTTATTCACAGATACTGTGGCTTGGAGAATAAAAAAAACTTTTCAATACATCTTAATACAATACTATATTATCTGTAGTATGTATGTACACATTTACAATAATAGATAATAATAAAATCATTAAATAAAACAAAAAATGTTCAATCTATAACGTAAAAGGCTAATATTTAATTCAAAAAGACATCAATATCACATTAAAATAATATATTATAACAGCAATCTTTGTTATAAAAACCAATATGGCGCATTGAACACGTCGTGTTTGAATACGCGGGAAATTCGTTTCTTTTCCTACATTTATCGCAGACAATGTAAGTGATCGCTCTGAACAAAGGAGCAATTTATCTGTGGTCTAGCTTGAAGGGGACCGAGTCGGCTCGCGAGCTCACCGAGAAAATTAAAAGACTTTTTGCTGAGCTTTGTATTCGAGATATGTGATAACCGCATTCAATGTACTTTTACACAGATTATTTATGTAAGAATAGACAAAGATAAAGGATGTTTGCGTAGTAAAATATATATGATAAATCTAAGGTTATGGAGAGATGGTATTGTCTATGTAAAATCATTAACTATTTTTTAACGAATAGCTTTAATTATATACCTACATCGCTTTTAGAAATTTCGTTTTAGCACAGACAATATAAGCAGTCATTTATTTACAAACAAACAATAATACGTCATTATTACTAG
>JADANM010005263.1:6861498-6880044 GCA_026213755.1 Eurema hecabe | reverse complement strand
CCGAAAGGCACAATTTATATTGTTGTAATCAAAAAGAAATATTCCCTTTTTTCCGGCATAAGGGTTGTTTGGGAGGCGCCATTTCCACCGACGTGATAAAATTTTATTTCAACTTTCCGGATTACATAAAAGGCCTGACAGACCTTTTTGATTATATACATAGGGCGTTTGAAAGGTTTTTAATTCAATGCAATAAAGGATTTCAAAATACATTTCTTTTTTCATATTTCCCGTCCTTGTTTTTGAAAGCAATCAGTAAGTAGCAAACATTTTTAGCATAGATTTAAGATACAAAATTATTTAATAACTTTCTCTTCATTATAATACAAAAAAAAAACACTTTATCTTTTCCTTTCGATTAATAAGCAAAATAATTGTAATAAAATTTTATTTTTAAAAATAGAAGACGAAATGAAAATGCTTTCTATTCCTTCTAAATTTCAATTGCCTAAGTTTAGCCGCTTAGGCTGTGCGTTGACATTTCCCCTTTTATTTTTATAGATAGATTAGCTTTATAAGTAAGAAAAATAAAACCCTTCATTCCAAGAAGCACTTTCCATTGACGTACTTAATTAGCATAGAACAGAGAAAGGGCATTAATAGAAACTCGATACCTAGAAGCTTCGTAACAATGTGTCTATTTAATTAGCCCCGTGGAAATATCCTTAAGTAAACTGGTTGGAACAATACTCCACCTTTAACAAATACTAATAAAGGCTGGGCTACATTAGATAACTATACCGATATGTTCAAGGTGAGTTTAATTGATCAGAAATTTTTATAAAGACCAAATTTTGAGGCTTGTTTTTTACCGTTTCACGCGAAAACTACTTCATGGATTTGGCTAATATTTGGCATGCAGGTAGATAAACTACTAGATTAATATATGGGATACTTTGTATACCAATATTTTCAAGAGAACAGAAAATACGCGGGTATAACCGTGAAGCGGGGATGATTTAATTACATAGTAGCAATAACATAGCTAAATATTATGTGAAGTGTTCGAAATTTTGAATTAAGAAATATAGAAAGGTGAGTTTTAATGAAACCTAGATCGTCTTATTAACATTACTTTCTTTAAGTTGCTTTCAGACCTTATATTTACCGCTGTTTCACAGAATATAATAAGTTAATTTGAGTATCTTTATGTACAGTCAGCATATTAAGTTCCTATAGTTAAAATGCTTTCGGAATCTATAAGTCTTTGAATACTTATTGCACGTTGACGTCACTCGAAGTAGCTTATATGTATAGCTTATAGGTTATAAGGTTCTATGTAACCCAGCCCTTAATGAACCGTCAGTTGAACTTATTACGTGCTTCGAACCACTAAAGGCTTTGTGTATCCGATATTGTATTTGCTTTATCTCTTTCACTCTCTTCGTAATCTGCTTGAGGAGTTCAGCTGACTCTTTTGTATTTATAGAACCTTTTTGTTTAGAAAAAGGTCTTAAGCTTTTTAAGCAGTTGTATAATTCGCTAGCTATTAGACTATAAGCATAATTGTTTACGTTGCAAATAAATACGTGTTTAATGTTTTTTTGAAAAGAAAATGGTAATTTGTTAGTCCGTTAGTAATAAGTATTTTTTGGAATTTGAGCTTATATTGCTTATTATTTGATTATTTAATTTATGAATTGTGGTTGTCTCTAACAATTTATAAAGCGTTTTATTACGAATGAGAGATTGTTTGAACTGGCAAACCTTACTAATATGGATTTAAGACTATATTAAAAGCGATCGTTTGAAATCGATTGATTATATGCAAAGCGGTTGCTTTGATATAAAGGTTTAAATAAATATTATTTGTCCAATGTTAATTTCGTATTTCGTTAATATTTTCAGTTTGATTAGGGTATAATATCACGTTACGACAGAACGCCACTCAAACATTCTTACACGCCCGATCAAAATATTCATCAAACCATTGTAACTTGACCTGCCAGGCGTACGTGCTTTACGAAAAACAAATACAAAATCGAAAGAAGCAGACATTACGAAGGTCAAGGTAAACTGGATGGCAGGAGCAACTTCGTATGACAGATGATAATCTACGACCGATGTCAAAGTGAATAATTGGGCTTTAGAGCTACATACATAATATTTTGTTTGCGAAATCTTTTTTAGGCTTTATCGCGAAGCACTCCAGACTGTCTAATGATGAAATTTAATTTTTATCTCTGGTAACTACGAACAGTACCTAATGTGACATCTATGTGTGTAGGTATATTGGATTTAGGTATTAAAATTATTTAATTGATACCGGCGATAAAAATTGAATCAGATGGAATGACATTAGAATATTCTGGAATGATCTGTAAACCTATTTGAATTGATAACAGACCTAAGTTTATGGTAAATGGTATGGAACTTAAGTCAGCTTAATTTACTATTCGTTAAAATGATATTCATATAATTACCATTTAAATTATTTGATTTTTAAACAAACTTCGTTATTTTATGGGAAGACAGGTCGATGTGTGATATTATATAAAGATACTTAACTAATGATATACAGACGGACTCGTAGATTAAACCTAGTTGTATATAACAATTCATATATACAAGCCTTTATTGTCACGGTTTCAATGCAAACCGACGCCCTGAAATTTTTAATCAAGCCGACAAAGAAAGTATTTTCCATTCCGCTCGCGCGCTCATTAAGAATTCGTTCCTGAGCGTGCCCTAAACAAAACAATCCTACATAACCAACGGGACGAAAATTAAAACACCCCTAATTAATTCCAACATCCCCTGCGTAACCACGATAAAGTAAAATTGTTCTAATATCAAAGGGAAATTCAAGAAAACATACCTACTCCGGCCGGGCTAGGGCGCGCGACGCACATGCGTATTGAAAGAGCCAAATACCTAAGCTGGCTGCCATTTTGTTTTTTGCGCAGTCATTACTTTTTTTCGTCTATTTTCGTAGTTCCCGCTAAATTGTTTAATGGTATGCAGCATAATTGAATGCGTTCTGTTTAGATAGGTACATGCTTTTCATTTTTACTTGCATTGTAGATAATTTTTAAGAATAACACACCTAAACGAGGTTAAATAAGATTTTGAGCAATTTTTGTTTTATTTTTAACTTTCATGAAGTATAACTGATTTTACTTCAGGTATCTAGTGCTGTATACTATGGTTTACGGGATACATCCCACATAAGTATAACGCGAAAATATTCATCTTTAATATAGCTACAGTATCACGAAAACAACATGTCTTACAATAGTACATACTATATACACACGTTTATTAAATACTTATATTGAATAGACTTATGTACCAACTAGCTATAGGTAACAAAAACGTTTTCAAAATACGTCGACAAATTCAAGCTCTATTACAGCTTCGTACGAGTTACCAAAGGGTATAATCCGGTTAAATTAAATTGGTATCTGTTCGCCTGAAGCTGTAATCCATCATCATGACATTTCTATTTATCTAGATGAGGTCCACACTTCCCATACTAATGGATTTTTGTTTTTTTAGCCCCATAGGGGCGTTATGCATAATATATTGTGTACTGTGGTGAGAAATAGGAAGTTATGTATTTGGTTGGGGAGCGGTATATGGATTATGGCGTCTTTCCTTATTTAGTAGAAATGTAATAGTACATGGTCGGGGTCACGGGGTCACTGGTCATGGTTGCAGTCTCTTCCGTAACTCTATATGTTATATTATTTACCCATAATACATAAAAGTGCGGTTTTTAGACACTTGTAACTCGAGAACCTTTGCAACAATTTATACAGTGTTTGTTTCTGGCCTTAAATAGAAGAATAGCTATTTAAAAATCGTAAAAACAAGACTTAGGTATATCTTACAAGAAATATCATTCCCATTTTTTAAACGTAGCACTTTATGACATTTTCAAAGGTTTATTTTTTTTTTATAAACTTATGGCTGAATAGAAGCAATGTTTACAGATGTTCCGTTAAAAAGTGTAAACTTGCCCGCTCCAAATCGAATTGAATAAATAACCAGTCGGGTAACCCAAGCCGAGAACGCGTTCGCAATGATCGAATGTCAAACGTTTTAGCCGTTAACGTGATAGTTAATAAATACCTACTTTATTTCATTACAAACACATGACAATTTAGAATTTATTGTTTAGTAAAGTAAATCACTATAATTATATCGAAGACCAAAATCAAACAAGAATGAATGAATTAAGATGAATAAACAATGAATTAAGATAATTCAACTGAATTACAGTAACACTTGAATCGTTATGGTATTACAAAACAATAATTTACCGCCAGTTTTTTTGACATTTTAATTTTTTTTTATTGCAAATATTGTAAGTGGCTACCATTGCGTCACTGCGTTGTCAATCTTTGAAGGAAAAAAGAAAGGTATGTGTGCAAAAAAGCATAGGTATAGGTCGCGTCACGAATCTTTAGCGCTGAACGAAACCTGCGCAAAAGTAAAAAAAAGGTATTGAGGTAAAGGCGCGGCGCGCGGGGCGCGTGATCGTCGGGTGCGCGAGCGTTGATTGGTTTTCCCAGTCGTGTTGTCTTTCTCGCACCAATACGTCAATTACGAGCGCGATTCTACCGATGCGCAGCTATTCTCGTCCAGCGCTAAACATAAATTACGGTCGAATTGAGGAACCTTCTCCTTTGAAATCGGTTAAAAATATAGAAATAAATCATAGAATAAAGAACGGTAGGTATAAAGAGAACACGTACCTAATGTGTATTTCATGCAAAGTTTATACGAAAGTCCACGCGGACGAAGTCGCGGGCAACAGCTAGTAATTTATGTCGCGCCAATATGACATTCCAAATTAAATTGACGTAAAGTTTTAAGTATTGCTATAATTATATACTAATGTATTTTTGTTTCAATATAATAACGACAAATGAGACATAGACAATTCTATTTACTTGTCTCTATCCGCAAACTGGCGCCTTTTATGCAATCAAGCTTCGTATACGCAAAAACGACTCCTATTCCGTGCGTAGAAAGGTAATTTTTGCCGGGAACAAAACGCAAAAACATTTCTTTTACATAGTGAAAAATCGCGTTGCACAAAATTGAGTCCTAAAATCGAAGGTTAGAGTTGGAATTTGTTCGCGCGCGTCGCTCGCAGTGAGGCCATTTTGAAATGATATTGGCGGTCAAAATTTATTGCGCATAAATGTACCTCTGGCTAACCCGGGAGTTAGAGGGTGGATTGAGGGAGGGAGTAGGCTTAAAAATCGGAGTGAGGGGCGAGGGGAATGTTTTTAGCGTTCGCAGAGTCGGCCTATTATGCTGTTGATGGAAGACAGGGTTGGATTTTGTTTTTTCTTTTTTATTTTTATTAAAAATTTGGGATCGCTTTGCGATTAATCAGGGAGATTATTTGTAAACAGTTGGGTACTTTGATGTTTTAAGGCAATTCTTTATAGATTAAATGAGGGTTTAAAAAATTTGCTTAAGAAAAAATGTTTGACTCGTAACATGCTTATAGGTGCAAGCATTCTAATAAACTAGTTGTGCCCCGTGGTTCCCGTCCCCGGGGTAATACCGGGATATTAAATATCCTATGTGTTAATCTAGGGTTTCATGTATCTACAAACCAAATTTAAACTACATCGGTCCAGTCGTTTTTGCGTGAAAGAATAACAAACATACATTCTCACAAACTATCACATTTATTATATTAAGTAGGATACGATACTATTTTTATAACATATAATTACTTATAAATATAGAAGTATACGATATGATTTTTGTAAGTACCTACTGTACTAAATATGATAAACTTTTTTAAGTTAGTATGTTAGATATTAATCTATATAATTCCTAATTACTAACCAAAAATACCTTGTCGTTTATATATGGAATAAAACTTCATAACAATACTAGCTGACCCGTGCCCACTTCATTGGGCATAATGTTAATTATCCTTTTCGGTTTTTTATATAGCCTATGACACTCAGCAATAATGTAGCTTTCTATTGGTGAGAGAATTTTTACAATCGGTTCAGTAGATCCCGAGATTACCCTTTTACAATTTAACAAACACACAAGCTTTTCTTATTTATAATATTATTCAATTAATATATGCAGGTACATATATATTTTAGAATATCATTAGTTATCAAGATCTAGAAGTAAGGTTAACCTAAAAATAATTTGACAAACATAACCTCTTGTAACACAAACATAACAAGAAAATTATTAAAAAACCTTTTAATTAAAATCAATTATTTTATTTTACAGATGGAGTTCTGAGAAGTCTTCCCGCTGCAAAACTGTCGAAGCCGTTTCAAAGGAAAGCTGAACATACATACAAGTAACCGTTAATAATTATTTTTTAATACATTTCTCGAGATAAGTTTTATTTACAATACAATTTGCGATCCGCCCTGGCTTTGCTCGAATAAGTAAGCTATCCTATCTTTTAAGTTAGATCAAACTGCACACAGTTCACTATTTTAGGAGTTAATCGCAGACCAACAACGTGACACGTAATTTTTATATAATACAATTAAACACAAATTATGATTATTTACATACGAAATAAATGTAAAAAAGCCTTTGTATTACCCATTTAATTTTACGAGTAACGAAATATTATTTCAACATACATATCTTCTATATAACCAAACAATCTTAACCTAAAATAAACTATAAACGAAACAAAAGAAAATTCCAAATTCAAACAAAGGAGCAACACCCAAAACAACAGCCCCAACAAAAAAAAAAAGAAAAACAAAAAATAAAAAACTAAAGTACGTCTCTGCGACGCGTTAACCCTCGCCCCCTACGCATCTCACTCGCACTAACTCCAAAAAGAACACCCCGTTCCACCCTTAGCTTAAATTATTGCACCTCCATTCCAACGCTGAAGAATCAGCGCCATCTATCCAATCAAAATCGATCTTATTGTAATATCTATAAGAGCTAATTCGCTATCAACCGAGCGATTTCTCCAAAGAACGCTTATTAGACGCGATAAGTTAACAGTTTTAAAATGTATTAACCGGACAATGAAATAGAACTCATTTTACATTGAATACGAGATGAAAAGATTGTCTTTTGAATGTTGAAGGGTTATAGGGTACTGGGGCTTTATAAAGCTTGTAGGGTGGGGATGAATGTGGTTCGCGATCCCATGATCAGAGAGCGCATTCGACTTATAACTGCGGACATGTTCGGACGCAAAATTTTCAAATAAAATCAAAAATATATTTTAAAATATAACTAACGTTATTTCACAGTGTGTTGTTATATACGATAGTATTTATTTCAAAGTAACACTTTTGAATCGTCATGGTTTTAAAAAACATTTACCACCGTTTCGGAAGGCAGTTTCTACAGAGTAGAACCGGCAAGAAACTCTTATAGTTGCTCTTTTAAAAATAAGAACATACAATTGTATATATAAACAAAAACTTGCGTATTATAATATTTAAACAAGAAAAAGAGCCGTCCGCACCGTCCAGCGAGCGTTAAGAAATATCATGCCAAGGATTTTAATCTTCAATATATTCATTTAATGTATAATACGCCTTTTTAATTTGACATTTTTATAATTCAAACACACTTGATGTTTAGTCACATATTTATATTGGTATAGCTCTAATGAATGAATCAGGTTCCATACGTTTTATGTTCATAATTTTAAGTTTAATACTTCGATGCTTTAAATATATATAAGGTTTCTATATACTAGTCGAGCCATGCGTATTCGTTTTTATAAGATGGCGGACAACTGATGTGTGCCAATGCCAATACCAAACGCCTTGCAAATGTGTTGAACATGTTTAAACTAAGAAGGGAAAGAATTTGTGATATAGGTCAAAGTCAAACATATATTTATTCAACTAGGCTACTTTTTAACCGACTTCAAAAAAAGGAGGAGGTTCTCAATTCGTCTGTATGTATAATATTTTTTTTATGTATGTTCACCGATAATATTAACAATTATAAACTTTACAATTATTATAACAATTATAACTTCTGGCCTATGAAATTTCAGCATGACTACACCACCTTACAATATTATGCTATTTTAAGAAAATAATACTAGAGTGAAATTAAATTTCATATTATAAATTATAATACTATAATAACTTATATCTAATAGCCACTACTACTGCACTCCTAGTTGAGTCATACAGTTTCGCTTACATGTTACATCGTATAAATTCATTTAATCATATTATTTTTCCTGATATCTATGTGTTTTTTTTACTTCTGTTATCGTTATTTAAATTGGTGCTTATTACCAGAAGCACCAAATAAAATACTTATGTATATATAACAAGTTAAAACATGAGCAAAGTAAGTTTCCTCTCCAGACTTTTCAATTACCTAAATGTGTGAGTCTAGATTATAGGTAGTCTACACTATATCTATACTATTTATTCAAAACCATTATAATGGAACATAATCGTTTTGAATAGGTACTAGGTATACATAGTAATAGTTATAAAAACTTTAAAATTGTCAAAACCGAAAGTAAAACAGAATAATTCAGAATGTTGCAAGTTACTTAACAAAAAGATATTAAAAGACTTGCAGATGAAACTAGAGACATGGCGGCAGTTTATTGTTTCTAATCTTAAAAGAGACATTTTGCTTCTGCTAAACCAGTTTTAGAAATCTATTGAAAATTTTACAGTTATAATTAAATTTTAAAACAAGGAACCTTACATTCATTAATAACACATTATGACATGGTAAAATTGGGCCTTACATAGCGATTAATGATTATTTAAATTACCAATTGTCAAATCATCTTAAAGTCATTAAAATAACTCACAATTTTACAATTCAATAACAAAGAACTAACTAACGTCATTCCGTCAAGTCCAAACGAATTGATTAAAGCAATCCTATAAAACGCTCCGACTCCCCAAGAGAGCTATTAGAAATTTGCATTGCACGATTACGATGGAAAATAAGAAAACGCGCGACCATAATAGAATTTTACTTCGTCGCTGGCGTAATTAAGTTATCGAATTACGTAGTAGAGGTACGTAGGTATGGCTGAACAAAAAGCGGAGACAGCGGGTATCAGATGAACGTAATTTTTCATTACATTACCATAGGATAGTCATGCGAGCGTGAAGATAAGGTTGAGCCGGACCCGGTACCAAGAACGCTAGCGACGCGATCTGTCGCGTTAGTATCGCTGGGATTTTTATTAACTTACAGATGTCATGTTATTTTATATGTGACGTTTCTGTTAGACAGGTTTACGTTTTATTATGTGCACACGTGTATTATAAATATGCATTATAATAAAAAATGTTGTTTATCAGTTTATGTTTTCGAGTTGTTAATCGTATGTAGATAATGAGTTTACATTTAGACGTTGTTCATTTACAAAATACAAAAAAATACAGCCTAGATTAGCTTGAATATAATGTAAATTAAACCGCTATTTTTATAAACAGTTTGGACCTCTAGAATTTTTGTTTTAAATTGGGCCGTATATACAGAAATAAGTACGTTCAAACACACTCTTTAGATTTATATAAATTAATTATCGATCAATCGGTTTCACGAAAGGTACGTTTATTAATTTGCCTGTTTTTCTAATTAAGCCAAAAAATTTGTTTGTTTAAAATATGAAATATGAAATATTTGCAATATCACGAGAATTTTATTTTGATGCTTCATAATTCAAAAATACTTTTGTATTGGCAGAATTGAAAAAATCCCCACAAAAACAAAAGTACCTATTATTTATATTTTTTACTAATATTTAAAAAAAACTGAATTTGTATAAGTGTCTGACTAAATATACTTAGTATTTATAACCCGTTTTTGCAGTTCATACGTGTGAAGTCGTACGACACAGCATGACGTATTCGTCTTCAAATTTTTCAAATAAGATGTATGTGTTCTAGTTTTAGTCTTATTTAGACTTATTCGGTTATGTTTATTTAATGCTGAACATGCTTGGACATATTGACTCATTAAACATTACATAATATCTTACCTGAAATATTTCACTCGTTAAATCAGAGCAACCTATTTATATCTTTTTAGTATTAAGACATCTAAATATTAATATTTAGGTAATATGGTTTCCAATTTCATTAATAAAATAATGTCAAGGCCTCTACTGGCTTAAGTATGTTCTAAATTATTTCAGACATTTCATTCATTATTCTCGTATAAACTCACATCTCAACAGCATATTTTGAATGATTTACTTCTATCTTTGCAAAGCTATACAATTGTTTCAACAAAATTAAATTATAAAAATACTTGTAACACATAAAGAAAAATAAAAAACGAAAAATATAAAAACCGCGAACGTGGTACAGGGATACGGGACGTTGGGATCCCTTAGGAAATTAATCACTGAGTTTTAGCCCTTCTGCGGCCGTTAAGTGCACTCCCCATCCGGTAGATGGCGCTACAAAAAATTCAGCGAACTCTTTTAATGAGCTTCAAGATAGTTGCACTGTATGTAAACATTGTTAATTGCTCCGACGAGCAATTATGAACTTGGAAATTTAGTAACGTAAATTCTTTGTGACAATATTAGCGTAATTAAGCTACTGTTGTTTGGCGTAATGAAAATAAGTTCTAGCTAAGCTAGTTAGTGTTAAAGCAAAACTACACTGCACTTCTTAAAATTGGGCCCAAATAATACGAATGACGTCTATTTGTTATAATTAGTATGACTTATTAATATTTCAAATGAAATGTAGCAAACATTATACAATGTTCCTATCCTATCCGAAACCTTTAATACCTTTCTATTTTTTGCTTAAAACCCATTCATGAATATTCTACGAATTATAGAAAACGGTTCAGCTGTTATCGAATCATGAAAGAAAGAAAGAAAGAAACTGAGTTATGCACTTACTAACGCATTTTTCGATTCATGTTTTTAGAGCGGTGCCCCAAGGCAACCTCTTTTTGGTATTAACACATACTTAGATAATTTATTTTTTATTTGCTTTTCATTTTTTATATACACATTTCGTCTATCATCTCCTAAATATTCAAATTATTTTTGATTACATTATTTAATAGAATTCAATATCAAATAGTGTATAAAATATTTAATAATCGATAATGATATACAAATAAAAATTAATTATGCCCAATTTGGGTACCTATTAATTATAATTAATCACAAAACAAAAAGCAAATTAATTATTAATTATATTTATTACCTACACCAAGATAAGTTTAGATATTTACTATCGAATAATTTATTGAACATCTTTAGTTGGACATATCCGCCGATCCATTTAACCAACAAAATTTCCCGGTTCGAAACTAACCGTTAACTCCAGAACGTTCTAAAGCTCTAGACGTAACGCACTCACAATTAACAAGTTGCCACTGAAAGTTAAAACCACTCATATATATCCATTACGTACAAAATATGAGCAAAGTGCAAAGTTAGACAGTGCTTCTATCCTTTAGTGACTATAATTTATGTGCTCCTAACTTCTACGGTAGCGTTTACAGAAGTAAAACATTCAGAATAAAAAAAAGAAAAATATTTCCAATCAGATATTAAGTCTCCCCCTCTCACTCACACATTCTATCTTTCTCTTTCTCACTGTATAGATACAATATAGTACAGATAATGTCTAAGGCGAATTCGATGTCTGATCTAATTAATTATTACACCCGAAGTCACATATTGAAGCTAGTATTATTGGCATAGCCTGATAGGCTAAGCTGATCTGTTTTATTTCATAACAAGAAGGCAAGACTAGTTTAACTGTCGTCAATATCCCATTAAAAACATATAAAGCTTATTCTTTATATGTAATAATAATTTAATCGATGGTGTTGTTGAGTCCGTCCGTGAGTGTGCGCGGAGGAACTCTGCTTTAGTCGGTAGTGGCACCATTCATAGACATTTCATTCATAGACATAGCCACCTCTTTCTCCCTCCAATAGATATCTGAAAGACAATTCCCATTATTAATTTATTATTAATTAAAAAGATGTTGTTAGAAACTTACTTCACTAGAATCTAATTTTACAAATCTATGAAGAAGGTGTTTTTTAACATCAACCAACTTATTTGCCCATCATGATGAAAACCACTAACTTAATAATGAACTAAAGTACTCTTGTACTTCTAACGCTATGTAGGCTTAAATATAACCAGTGCTTTAAAGGGTTTAACTATCGTTTTCCAGAGTCGATCAATAATCTCTTGAAATCTCAATACACTTGTCGACTTTGAACATCAATCTCGTCTCATCTCTCACCTGTTTTGTTTCGGGTTTTATAAAGTCACGCTCTTTGATAGACCCGATCCTAGTCATCTTGATTTTTTGAATGATCATATCATTTTGATTTATCAGATTTTCAGAAATATTTCCATTTTAATAAACGAAAATACATTCAAAATATTTAACCCATTACGTCAATATGAAATTAAAATTTTGTTATGATTTGTTTGACACCGTTTTTATTAAAATCCAGTTAGTACTTATGGCACGATAGTTCATACAAACATCCCTTAATATAACGTTCCTTAACTAAGCCTACCTACTACCGTAGTGAAACAAAAAGTAAAATTTTAACACCAAATTGTTCTGCTGACGGTACCTCACTGGTAATTGTGCAAAACTTCCGATCCTCGGCTACACTGAATTTGTTTCATGCTTCCTTATTTAAATTATACGCGGACGCTGTAGATAAGGCTGTATTAAATTTTGGTCCAGTTAGAAAACTAATTAGAAATTAATTTGCGCAAGCACTCTGTAACGCTTTATAAATTTGACACTTTATAGCACAGTAGCCTTCTTTCAGCTATATGCAGAATATGCTTAATATATTTAAGGTTTTTTTTTGTCATAATAACTTACTTTTTAATCCAACTTCAATCGCATCTAAATCTGGTTTTATAAGTACTGTTTTTATTGCGTTCACTGTTTGTACTAAGGTCTTTTATTTGAGGTTATAATAGTTTCTATAACTTAATAATTAATCTATAAGATGTCGCGTATATACATTTTGGTTAACAAACTGAAAAAAAAACATTTCGGATTATTGCGACTTTTATAGCGATCTCCTAAAAATTACTTAAATGTAAGATTGTCGATATACGTGTGTTAGAGATTCATCAAGATTAAGTTAACTATCAATACCTAATCCATGTTGCATTGCTAACAATCAGTGCGCACAACTGACAGTCTACAACTCATGACATTTGGCATAACTTAACATTGATGTTATTATATTGCCATACCTACTAATTAATCAAACATTCACCAAACTAACGGTGAACTATTCTCTAACATCTTTAATTTTATTACTAGCTGTGCATTGCTTTTTTTGGCTCACGCAATAAATTAAGTCTTTTTTAATGTAGCAATGGTACGCTAATCAAATAAGTTACCAATTCTTATGAAAATACTAGTATTATTCCTCAAATAAACTGCTTCAATACGTTATATAAGTCCATATATATACATAGCATACAATGTATATGAAATCGCAAGAGGAATATGGAAGGAGGCAAAAGTTGAGCCGCAGGGCGGGTCTTGCGGCTCTCGCCTGTAATGAGTTGGGAGGGACACAGATAATTTGCGATACAGACGTGGCGTGTGACGTCATACCGCGCCTAACGTATTTTTGTTGCTGGTAACATTATTTTTAAAAGAATTGCAAAGTTGTTTCATGATGCCATAACTCGTCTAGAATTTTCTATGCTGGTAACATTATTTTTGACACATGATTTCGTATTTCGATATTCAAAAAAGTAATTTACTTTCGTTAATTCATAGAACTAAAAACTAACCTAAAACTGTTACTATGTATATTTTTGGCACATGATTTCGTGGATTCGTATTTCGATATTCAAACAAATGTTGTTTGCTTTCGTTTATTCATAGAACAGAAGACCGAGCTAAAACGTATATTTACGTGAGATCAGTATGTATTCGTGATACAGTTGAGAAACCTGTCTGAAATACTTTTACTGTTTTAGGTTATTGTAATTTGTCTTATATTGAACGTGTAGGTAATTCAGTGTAAACTATAATAAATAAATATTTTCTAAAGAGACTATTTAAATAATTTCAATTAACAACTAACATTAAGGTAAATCTTTTTACTCTCCACTAAGTGGTCGGTTTGCGTGCTCCCTAAATTTGACTTCTTAGCTCACAGAATATCTAATGGATTCCCGTCATTATCCTAAAACTCAACAGTCTTCTTCCAGGCCTATGTAGTGGGCTCACGAGCTGCGAAATTTTCATTTAGCTCATAGAATATCATCACCTCGTGGCGGGCTCATGACCTCACGTATATTTCGCGTAACTCACAGAATATCTGCTCAATTATTCTTTGAGCCAAGTAAAATTTTCGGGTCCACTCTCGAGACTACTGATATTTATCTGGCCGCGGCCGGACTTTTTTAATATAAATGTTCTTTGTTCCTGACGGGGAAAGTTTTAATGAAAATTCAAATAAGGACAACTTTTTAACCTTTTGGGTTTTCGTGTTTTTCGAGTGGAATTGTTTTTTTGTTATTTCAAGGACCGGCGGTTAGGCCTGCGCTGACTAATGCTTTGTGCACGCTAATGTTTAATTGACTTAGTTTTATTTATGTTTTTACTCTCCATAATCAAAGATCAAACCTGAAAAAAATATCTTTTATACTTGAAATTTTTGTATTAAACAAAATAGAATTACTTAATCTATAATATTAATATTTTGACCTCATTCAATATAGGAAATGTACGCACTTTGCGTCTATATAATAATTAGTATGATTAAATGAAAAGTTATAGTAAGACTGCCCACATTTTAATGAACAATTTATAATTATAGCATTCCATAATAAGAATTTAAACAAATCAAATTTAGAATAAACCTAGCCTCCTTGAAATGTATCTACCAAAGCAATTTAAATATCTATAAACGTTTATTCTGAAGGCGGAATAACGTCAAAAAATATACAAAAAAACGTTAATTAATTAGTAGGCTGTACAAGTTCATTAAAGTGTGTTTATGTAGGGTAAATAAGGAGGGTTCTGTTTGCTGAAGCTCCCTCAGGCAAGGTCTGTGTAAATACTAAAGAGTTGGTACACGAATACTGCTTATAATGTTGGTACCTACATTATCGTAATAGCATTAACTTCTTTATATAATTGTAGGGTATTTGGATGTATGTTATATGAAGGTAGTGTGAATCTACCATCACTTGAAGTGTGGCAGTTGGTAGTCGGCCATTAAAGCGATACACGTAATCTGCATGTTTTCTTGTAACCAGTAATTTCATAACAATTATATTCTTATTAGTTATTATATTTATATTGAGACAGCCTGTTTGTACCTACTAATATTATAAACGCGAAAGCTTATAACAATGCTTGTAAGTATGTTTGTGATTCTATCACGTAAAAACTACTAAAAAGATTTCGCTGAAGTTTTACATACCGATAGATAAGGTTCTACATTAACACATAGAAAACCTCGTATGTCGTTATTGACTTAAGAACGGAATCTAGTTATCTGTTTATTTATTTATTTATTAAACATTTTATTATATACACTTGTACATAAATATGACACAGAAGATGAATTAAAAAGAATTATATATATAAATGGCGGCTTCATCGCTTGGCAGCGATCTCCTCCAAGCAACCTTTAATACAGAAATACACGAAAGTAGAAAGGCAGTGTATACAAAAGAACATCTATAGGGGCGAAACCGCGGGATGAGTCTAGTATCAAATAGACTTCGAAGAACTCTATCCACGTCTATACAACGCAAAAAGCAATCAATAACTCCCAACATAATGTAACGAAACCTACATTAATACGTAACATAAAACACGCCAGCATTTTCCGACAAAATTAAAATTCTCAAACCATCCGCACTTCGGAAAGATATATTAGGGTTCTTTTATCTTCCCCTCGAAACCTTAGCTGGAGGAGGGTACTGCGGTTATTTATGACCCTCTGGGGCACTCCGAGGCGCCCGCACAGTATAAATCCTGAACTTTAAATGTAAAAAAACCAGACCGTTTTGATTAAAGCGCTCTAGAAAACGATCGCGTTTCTCGTTCGATTTTTCAACGAGCTATTTTACATTGTCTTGGTATCGATACGTTTTTAACTTGATAACAAAACTGATCAGTGGAAGATTGTATGAGGAGCTATATAATATATGACGAAAAACTGGTGTTTTTTTTTTGGAAGTCTGTACGCACCACAGACAGTTTCAGATTTACGATTTTCTACGTACACTACGTGACATAATAATTGTTATAATTCTCTGCCACTTACATCATCTCAATTACCTACTGGTTATTGGTAACACAACAAACAATCATGCGTAGTGCAATATAAGAATTTAATAGGTATATTACGAAATACTTAAACTATACAAATTCAAATTATACATTACTAGCTGTTCCCGCGACTCCGTCCACGTGGACTTTCATATGAACTTCATGTTAAAAAGTAGCCTTTGTTTTATCTCAGGCTTTAGAGTCTAGACCATCTGTGTACCAGATTTCGTTCTAATCGCTTCAGTAGTTTTAGCGTGATGGAAAGACAGACATAGAGACAGAGTTACTTTCGCATTTATAATGTTAGTATGGTTAGATTGTATTGACAGTCTAAATCATTAAAATATCGTTTATGATTATTTTATGTTTATACGTAATTAATTTTAAGCAAACACTGTATATCAAATTGCGTGAAATTTTAATATCATATTTCAAATCACATTTGTATAGTAAATATGATTCAAATACTTCAATTAAAGTAATTATTTACACATTAAAATGTTACGGTAAAAAACTGGCCCCAGGGCGGGGCTAGTTTTCTGCTGTTTCACTGTGATATCATTACAATTGAAATTATCTTTCTCGTTATGTTTAAATATTATAATAAACATTTTCATTCAAGGATATGTTCATAATCGTAAGATAATGAACAATCTCCTAGGATACATTTAAATAATCTATTCGTGTTTTATCCAAGCTACAACATAGCTTAAGTGATAATATAAAAAACACATAGGTATTTAATTCAGATTTTGTGTAAATAAAAACCGTAAAAATATATAATATATATAACAAATACAGTGTATGTATATTTTACGGTAATTTCTACTAAAGAACTATGACTTATAATGCGTATTTTTTTCGAAAACGTACCTACATTTTAAAGTGGTGGTGGACGTTCAGCGAGTTCAACGTGATTCTTTAAATTGCCATACCTTTTTTTATTTATCAACCGATTGACATGAATGAAACACTAATTTTAAGTTAAGCTTACCACAATATATCATTGAAAACCCCATCTAGATAGGATAAGCCGTTTCTGAGATTAGCGTGCACAAACAAACAGACAAACAGACAAAAATTCCAAAAATCATTGTTTTGGGTTATATTGCGTTAATAAAGGTCTCCTGTAATATTTTTCTCATGTATCTTCCATGTACAGACAGCGACTACGTTACGTTTTTAATATATGTATTGATTGATTATACGTTTTCTAGCTAAATTAACATAACATAATATTACTATTAGAATTCGATGCATTAACTTTTTTCCATACAAGAGTGACCCACCCTAACATATACATATGTATACGGACATAAAAATGCGTTGGTTACGTTATACACAATATTCAAGGATTTTCCGACGTGGCGTGACTCATCTTTAAAATTTTCATATATTTAACACCTTTGAGCGTTAAAAAAATTCAACGTAAGCCCATTCTCGTACCCCAGTACTGACGAGCTGTACTTTCGTACCATATAATGTGTGGTACAAGGTACTAACTTTTGTTATAAAATCTAGTAGATAAAATAGATTATATGCGCTGCGAAAAAAATGTTATATTTTTTTGTGGCTCTTTAGCTAGCTTGAAAAACTAATAAAACAAAAATATCATATCTACAAAAATATATAGTATTCGTATTACGCTTAAGATAGTTATAAATTCAGCTTTAGAATATTAAAGTATAATATAGTTGATAATAACAAATAATAACTTTTTGAGTTAATCGCGTAATAGGGTTAATACAGTTTTGAGCTAAGCCTCGATAGCCTCAATACTCGAAAATTCATTATTAAATTATTCACTATAAAACTCGAAAATTGATTACAACGCAAACAAATAATTTTGTATCATAATTATTGATTTTAATACCAGAAGACTACAAATATTTGCGATAAATATTGACATTATTTTAAGGTTTTTATCTTCTTTTTTCTAGTAGAATTAACTATCAGAAATTTAACCGGTTTTCAGTACAAAGAGCTATAAGTTCATAACTTGTACTACCTCAGTCCGTGACGTGGCACAATCCCTCAATAAACGACAGGGCGAGCGACGATTTTCCAGGGAATTTATGTGAAGATACCTTTGCGTGCTCGCGCTGATAACACACGTTATGTAATAATACATACCTATGTTGTAACGGGAAAAAGGGCATTTTACAAAATAAAAAAACCCCCGACCAAAAATAGCAAGCAAACCGAGCGTGTAACATTCCTATCACAACTAACAAACGACCTGATGACCTTGAAGACCTGAACCGATTTCCACCAAACATAGCTAAGAACTCTCTCGACGGAT